>VNJN01000250.1:0-134402 GCA_008042485.1 Drosophila mayri | reverse complement strand
CAAATTTTACACGACCCTTACAAGGAAGTCGAAAAAGGAGCCAATCCTTTCGTCGAAGGATCTTAAAAACAACATAAACGTATCCGCCAGGAGTCGCACCATTAGCAACAGACTGATTGAGCACGATTTGAAAGCGCATTCAGCAAGGAGAGATCCTTTTATGAGCAAGAGGCATATCAAAAGGCGACTCTGCCTTGCCAAAGACCAATAGACCTCCAAAACTGGAAAAATGTCCTTTGATCCGATGAAATAAAGTTTGATTTGGTTGGATCTGATGGTATACCAACCAAATCGACGAAAGGATTGGCTCCTTTTTCGACTTCCTTGTAAGGGTCGTGTAAAATTTGGCAGAAGTTGCTCGCTTTCTGCCACGTTTCTCCTGTTTGTCTGTCTAGTGGATAGTAGAAAACCCTTTTAAACATTTGTGGGACATTCTATAAAAACATTTAAGTGGTTTTCAACCAAAAATTTAAGGAGCATTTGTGGGAGAAAGTCCAGGAAGACTGGTACCCCATTGAGCCAGCAATATGCTCCAATCTGGTGGAGTCTATGCCTCGTAGGAGTGCTGCAGTTTTAAAAAACCATTAAAAAGTAATAAAATATTAAAACTTAAAACATTTCATGGTCAATTTTGGTAAACTAGTCAATTTGGATAAAGATTAGTGATTTCGTTTCTATTTTTATTTCCAGGTCAAAAGCATAAATTTTAACTTAAGTATAATTTTTAAGCTAAATAAATAAAGTTAAATGCATTTTTGTTTTTTAATATGTAAGCTAGATGTATATAGATCAAAATAAAATTAAAATTTCCACTCATTTCCCCGTTGTTTCTTAAAAATACGACTTTAAACCGAAAATGAAAACTCGTTTCTATTATTTTTTCCATCACTGTAAATAAAAAAGTATTTTTTATTTAATACGCAAATTTCTTTTTGTATTTAACTTTTAACCAATATTTATTTTAATTTATTTTCCATAATATTATTAATAATTAAAACAATATAAATAACATGTTATTTCGGAACATATTGAACTAAAATTTATTTTGTCTTCTTTTTGACTTTAATTTCTTGGCATTTTCACTTTAATAAATGCTATAATTGCTTAAATATAATTCTTAAAATTTGTAAGTTTGAGAAGTTCGACAGAAGCATTTCCAGCAAAAAAAGATTCCCCTAAACTTAAAAAATATAAACAAAACTTTAATTTTGATTTCTCAAAAAAATATTTCCCTTATCCTGTAACCTTTGTCTTAGACTCGCACCTTCGACTGCCTCGGAAAGCCAAAGAACATTTGTCGTGTAAAAACAAATTCATGTCAAGTCCTTAAATTATAAAGGGAATTTATTGTTTATACCAATAATACTGGGTTTGTGTATATGCTCTTAAATTCTCTACATTCCGAAAATAGGTTTGTGGGCAATTTAAAGGTCGGTCTGTGTCTGAGATAAAATAGTAAATTAGCGGGAATTAAAAGTAATCCAATTCAAATTTTTAGACAGGAGATTAGAAGAATAGACTCGTCATAAATCTGTCTTCCAATCTTGAGAATAAATATTTCTAAAATGTTAAAAATGGATTGATTTATTTATTGTTAAAATATTAACCTACAACATTTTTTACTCCTAATTTCGGCTAATTTTTTACTTTGCGAATGTAAAAACATTGTATACTGGTGTTTTCAGAAACCGGTATTAAAACTGAAAGGAAGTTAAAAAAAAAATATGTCCGAAATGTCCACCGAGAAATTAATTTTGTTATGAATTTGTATATTATTTTCGGACTTGGCTTGCCACCTTATTTTTTAAGAATATATTTCAGGCTTTTAAGCCACTTCTTTATTTGTCATTAATCATTTGAATTTTAATCAATAAAAGGTTTTTAGCCCTTTGTTTTAGATAAATTTTAGAATATTTTATGTATTTTGTAATGGATATTTTGCCTCAAGGAACATTTATTTAACTCTTTGGAACTGATAGTAATTTCCAAAATTACTGCCACAAAATGTTCTTAGAAAGCCAATCATGAAGCAAAGATTTTTAGTTAATTTGATATAAAAAGCCAACATTACTTAATCCTATCTTGCTTTTAAAATAAAAATATCCTTAAAAAATAACAAAAAAGGTACGCAAAAATTGATCCTTTATGAAATGGTGTAAGCTTTAATATAACACAAATATCTCAGATGCTGTTGTATTGTATTTAAATTTTTGCTCGATTTAGGGAAATATTTAAAACTTAATTTCAGTGAAATGGATCATCTTCAATCCTTTCTTTAAATAACGATTATTTTCAATTTCTTTCAATGTTCCATGCTATCCTTTTTTTTGGGTGATATTCTCTTCTTTGCGAGGCTTTCTATCAGCGTTTTGCATAAATTTTCACTTTGTTTTATCAAAGTCTGTCCTTAATTCGTTTTATTCCATTTTTTTGTTTGTTTGTAACTTTGCTTTTGTGCGGTCCTTGTGCCTGAGATTTTTCTATTGAGATAGTATTTTGTTGTCGCTGTTGCCTTGTTTTTTAATCCTTTACCCATTGACTGCGACAACGAAGGACCCTTTTTTTGTTTGTGTTGGCCTGGTTGCGTCCTGGTTGACTGCATACACGCTACGCGACTCGACGGACATTTTATAGTTATTGCCCCAAAAATTCCCCAGACGGCTTTAGCCATTTTCTATGCCACTTGGGTTTTATTTTGCTTTTATGAATGTGTGGGGTCTGCGCTATGGAAATTGGAGCTCCATTGTTTTATAGTCGCATTTGGGGAGTTGTCACATGATGAACCAGTGCGGCAGGGAAAATGTGTTTGGAAAATGGAGTCTTATGTGGCGAAGAATTGCCGCATTAAAAACAGACAAACAATAGAATTGGCAACATTTTACTTAATTTTAATCTTAAATTATTAAATTAATTATTTACTTCTATTACGTTGGTAATTAATTTGAAGGTAGGATAATCATTTAATAGAAGTAAAAATTATCATCCTTGCGACAATCCACCTGAGAATTTTCTTAAATAAAAACTTTTCTGACTCGTTCCTGTTTTTTAAGTAAATAAAATAATCCTGTAGCGTCATATATAATATTTCCCCTCGCCCCTCTGGAATATCCTTTGCTGATTTTTCCCCTTATCATTAGTGACGTCACCGTTAAACCTGTTTAACCTGTGGCATTCCTTGTAAGCAAAGCAAGGAACTGCCGCCATGCTCAACAATCCGCTGGAAGGAGAAAATATCCCATTAAGGGGAAGAGCCTTCAACTTTCGTCCTTAACTGGTGGTGCATTAAACCAAAGCCGGCATGGGAAAAGGATATTTTCGAAGGCTAAGGTCAAATGCAGTCTGCGGGGGAGGTTTCAAAGGCGGCGCTTCTTGTGAGCGAGAAATATCCTTGGGAAATTTCCCTGTTGCTCTATGTTTTTAGCTTTGGTCCTTTGAAGTCCTGCCAGTGCTTGTTGGTCTGCGGTGGCGCACGCTTCGCCTTCATCGCTTGTCGCACGCGTTCGCAAGGATTTCGTTCTCTCGTCCTTTTTGGCGTTATTTTTTGCTTCGTTTCGTGAGTGATAGCGCGTGTGATTTAGGGGAAAGAAAAAAAAACACCGCATTCCTTACCAACTCCGGATGAGGCCCCCTTTCACCCCTTTCCTTTATTGCCAGTGACCAGTGGAACAGCAAAAAGTGACGAATTAAAAATATATGTGAAATGGCCAACTGATTTGATATGCAAACGACACACGAAGTTCGCGACAAAGAAGGCACTTTATGAATAGGAAATAAGCCTTCCCAGCCCATCCAATTTCTTTCCTTAAAAAGGCATCGTGAACAAGACATAAATGCCAGAAAAACATTCGCAAAAGGATAAGCGAGAAAAAATAATCATAACCGTTGCGAGAGGACTACACTAATATTTTTTTCCTGGGCTTTCTCAAAGAATAAATATGAATGTAGGGCGAGAGAGAATTTGTTGTATTACTTAAAATATTTCTTTCAATTGAGAAAAGGATTTTAAATTGTATTTTCAATTAAATATTGTTTAGGTATAATTTCTACATAAGCCCCTGAAATTGCTCTTGCAATGCCGGCTTTCTGTTTTATCTTTGCTTCCGTTTCCTGTTTTAATGTTTATCTTAATGTCAGGACTTCCCCATCCTTTTCTCTTCTCTCTCGTGTCATGTGGGTGCTTGGATTTTTGAGCTAATGTAGTGCCATTTTAGGCGCCACAATATAATAGATAATAAAATGTAACGTTGTCTTGCTGGCTTAGGCCCCGATGCGGGAATGCTCCGTTTTAAGGAAGTCTCCTTAACCATTTGGTGCGTGCCCTCAGCGAATTATTGCGCTTGTGTGCGTAATAAAACTCAGCCGCAGAAAATCTCTTGTACGCTGAAACGAAATTGTATCAAAAACAAGAAGATACCATCGTCATGCCTTAAATTAGATTGGATGATGTGCCATAATGAGGATATCAGTGGGCGTGTGGTCATGTTGTATGAAAGGATATAGGAGCAATGAATATACATTTTGATGATATTGGAAAGGATTATTGTACATGATTGGAAAATCTTTTTATGAAGGTTTAGTTAATATATTTGGTTAAGTTATTGAATATATAAATAATATGTTTTTAAGTTGGTTTCTGTTTTGCAATGCATTGAAATAAAAATTTTTTTTATTTATATAATTATAAAAGATGAATGGGACTAGGACAACCGATTGAGTTTCTCACAGGCTCCTCTATCGAGTCATTAGTGTCGCTAATATGATATAAAATTTCTCTGTATTATCTATAAACGTCACTGGTATCGACCAGGCTACTTGTGGTGATCAAACGTTTCTATATTTTCAATAAACGAAAGTTTCCTTCTCCTCTAAAGGGAGTTCATTATCATTCCTTAAGAAGACTGCTTGATTTTCCTGCAATAATATTCATTTCCTTTCGCAAAAAACATATCCCAGCCGTTTTGGCATCATATTCTTTGGATTATATTCCGCAGCTTTTATTCTTTTCATGTGTGTTTGCCTTACTTATTATGCGGCAAATGTTGTGAGGCTTCCGCAAGTGGAAATGTACACAAGACTAAGACGTGTTTATCTAATTTTGGCGTAGCAAAACTTTCAGGGACGTGTTAGGCAGCAAAAATACCAGCTTTATAAGAGAAATCCTAAGATTTACTTTAACTTCTAGACTCCTGGAATAAAAGAGAATCAACAGCTGATAAAGTCATTTATCCATTGTAATTTATATTAGAATGAACAAATGGTTTTAACTGGAATAAAATACAAAGTATGCAAAACAGGTGGGAAAGGTATTTGTAGTTTGAATATTTAAAAATCGTTTAGCTAAGCTTCCACTCTGTGCTTGAAGATTATTCTTCAAACTTTAATAAAAGAAAATACTTTTCCTCATAAAAGTTCAATTGCATTTCCCGCTAATAACTGTTAAAGCCTACCGCCCCATCACAAACACACACCCACCCACCACGCACACTCACCCAATCCGACATGAGTTTTGTCTGATACTGAGTTCCTCTCACTTCCGGCATAGCCGGAAGTTCTCAAGCATGTAAAGGAAAAAAAGGCAAACAAATCCAAAATAAACAAAATTGTTGGGGGAAAAAAGGAAAAGGAATAGGACAACAACAAAAAAGAAAAGAAGCTGTGTGTGAAAAAGAAATGCTTGCGAAGCGGAAATTAAGACCCACTCCAATGAAACGAAACAGGCGCCCTATCCCCCACCCTCCCAAAACAAAGCTGCCAAAAGTTCGTAAACAAACACATGTCCCAACTGTCTGCTTCCGTTTACCCGACCCCCAGCCCCCTCTCCCCCGCACCTATTTTCAACTGTGTGTAAACAATTGCGAACATATCACATTTTAATCCGATGTAGTTGAAAATTGCGTCAAGCGAAACAAGCAGCGAAGAAAATTGTTTTCCTTGCATCGTGTGAAGCGCTGAGAATTGATTGTATGCCATTTTTCGTCCTTAGCGGATTAGTGAAGACACGTAATAAGTTGGAATTGTCTTATCCGCTTACGTAATTAAAAACCCGAGGCACCTTGCCCCCATCCGCGTGCGCTAGCTTGTTGTTATCCTTGTTAGAAGCTTTCGAGCCATTTATGTTAATGGCTTTCGTGCACCTGGCAAATCCTTACAAATGTCCCTCTTGCCGCCCTAAAATTGAATAGTCCCGTTGCCCGTTGCGTCCGTCTGGTGCTAATTTATGAGCTTGATGCGTGACCATATGGCTGCACATCCGTCGCCAGGGACACTCTCTGCCTGGCCTGCCCTATCTCCTTCAGTTTATTTGCTGAATTTATGAAGTTGAAAATATGCTCTTTGGTGTCTCCAGGTCGACCGACAATGACTTGGAAAATTGTCGCGGTGAAGTTACTTAAAATTTGTATGGGTTTTAGCGGCTGCCCTTATAAATATGCAACGATTTTCAGATTCTTATAGCGAAGGAGAGACTATAAGAGTCTTTCCTTATAAGAAGCTTTATAATTTCAAGTCAAGATTGGAATTATTATGGAATTCTATTTTATGCAGATTTTTTATATTAATTTACATTTTAATTAGCATATTTTGTTATTAAAAAATCGTTTTAGGGGTAATAAATCTTCTTTAAATTCGTATAAAAGATGATCTGTTAATAATATTATTTATATAAGTTAAGATTTAAATTTAAAATAAATAAATAATGAGGAAAATAAACGTTATTTAATTTTTAAAAAATATTTCTCAGTAAGAATTCTTCAACATTCCATAGAGTATCCTTTCCCAGCTCAAACCCTGGCTCTCTTTTGCTAAAATATGAATATATTTTCCAGCTAATTTCGATTCCCGCTGAAGCTTATTAATATGCTCTTGATAAATATTTATATTTCATGCTCGGTCTCTCATCATTAAAATTCCAGCAATGTTTACACTTTATTTATTTATTTTTTTTGCTATCGTAGAAACCAATTTTGAGCTTACCAAACCAGAAAAAAACTCTCGGTTCTCGTTTTCATTTTCCCTGTTAGTTTTTAATTTTATACGTTTTCCTTTGCTTTCCCCCCTGCCATAAATTGTCCATTGCTGTCATACTTTTGGGTATTTAATAAATTTTATGACTTTGTTGGGGGCGGCGGCAGGCGGTTGGTGTTTTTAAGGTTGTTTTGCTTTCTTTCTTTTTTTTAATAACATTCGACGTCGTCCCTGCTGCTTTTTCGCATTTTCTGCCTGTTCGCCGTTGTCCGCCTGGGGATATGCGCCTGTCTCCAGTCGCGTCTTTCTGCTTTTTACCTACTTCCGCTTCTTCGAATTGCAAATATGGGTATTTATGCCGCCATCCCCAGCTTCGCGTTTGGAGCTGCTCCCCGAAGTATGCAGCAATCTCTTGTATGAGTTTATTATGTAAGCTTTTGCTTGAAACACACAATTTCCTCGAGCGATTTCCGTATTCCCCACTCGATGGCTCTTATTAAATTGTATGGTCCACCCAATTCCGCCCCCTTATTACCGACCAACCGCCCTTACCCCTCCCTTGGTGGATCGTTAAGTAACAAAAATACGATGACTGCTTGCAAATTGCGCTTTAATTGAATTGCACATAGATTTTACTTTACTTTTTTTTTGTCTTCCCCTCTTGAGGCCAGTAGTTAGATGTTAGTTCTGTGCGGCTTTGCCACGCCTCCCGCCCCCCAACTAGAGGCATAACTCAAAAGACTTTAGAAGTACTTCAAACTGTCATAAGCATTGTTTTCGCTCATCCTTTTTTACACCATTTTTGGTACACACTTTGGTACTTTACTCTTTACTATATAAAAGGATTCGGAAGGAGACTGATTTTATTTGTTCTTGGAAATATATATATTTTTTTTGATACCCTTGTAGTATATAGTAGTTTAGAGTTTGATTTCATTTAACTAGTAATTTGGTCTCTGGTCTCTTTATTGTATAAATAAAGTGCTTTAAAAATGATTTCTGATTAATTATTAGTTAAGGTTTTGATAAAAGTAAATATTATTCAATATTTTAAATGTATAACAACAATTTTAGGGCATCTAGGAGTCTTTAGTAGCCTTCCCTTCTTCATTTCTGCATTTTTTGTTTGAATACCATTTTAGGTTTGGTTTTGGGCTTTTTGGAACAACAAAAAAACCAACTGAAAGAAGAAAAAATGAAAGGAAAGCGTGCACTTTCTAAGTGGGTTTTTGTGCGAAAAGAAGGCGGAAAACGTTCGCGGAGCAGGCGGTGGTCAACTTACCAGCAAATCAAAAGCATTTCTAACTTGGCTGGGAAGTTTGCACAGCGCGTCGGGCTCTGAAAGCGCCACGAAGGGAGCTGAGATTGAGTGCAAATAAAATGATGTCATGAAGTGGGTTGTGGGCTAAAAGCGCCGCAATGCATGCCCCACTTCATTTCAGCTATCAACTCGTAAAGTTTGCGGCTTCATGGCCGCCAGCAAAACGTCGGGCGGAGGTCCCTGGGGAGAGTGAAGCTCTGATTTTTTTTTTTGTTGTCGGAGGAGACCACAGCAGGCAAGCTGCAATTACAAGTTGGCGACTGTTAGCTAGATGGGAGGATGTGGGTCCCAGGACTCAATGCACAAATCTTGACAAGTATTTTGTCAACTTTGACTGCTGGCAGCAAGAGGGAGAGCGAGCTGGAAAGGAGGAGCAGATGAAGTGCAAGTTGCTTCGACCTCAAACTTTAAGACTGCTTCTTTTCTGTGTAGGTGTAGGTGTCTTTCGTTTACTTCTGCCCTTTTTGTGTGTGACTTAAGTAGTCATAGAAACTGAGAGTGCCAAAAAGCTGGTGATGCAGAAAAAAGGGAGTTTGGTTTTAGAGATGGGATAAATCTATTCTATAAAATAATATATTATAAACTAGCTTATTCTTTTTAAGGTTTTCTTTGGTTTATGTTATTAATATTATTATTTAGTTTATTTTTAATTCCCTTCAAGTAGAACATTTTAAATTACTCATCCAGTTTTTTAATTTCGAACTATCGCAAGACTCCAGTTGCCGCAATATCTTTAAATTAAATATCGTGCACACGCTTCCATCTCTAATCTGGATTAATTAAGCCGGAGGCGGCACTGTCTCTTTTTGCATTCCCCATTAATTAACTTGATTCAGTATTCGAGGCTGCCATTGCCTACTTGCCATCTGCAATTCAATTAAAAATTAACATTTTAATTGCAAATTACTTTATGTATACTTTATGGTGCGGCGCACAGACACCGGCAGCAAACTCCACTTAACTGGAGTAACTTCTTTCGTTAGCCACCTGCAACCAGGTCAGACGGAGAAGTGGAGGAGTGTCCTCCGAAAAGAGGAGCCGCTCATTTCATGGCGTTTAATTTTATCATGCGCCAACAATTATGCAACTTGTTGGCTCACTGCCACTGCCACTGCCACACAGGTCCTGGCCATTTTCAATTTGTTGCCAATAAAACTTTTTCCATTTCGGTTTGCCCCTTGTTTTTTTTTTACTCTCTGTTCGGGGTGGCCTACAAAATGTTCTTTTGTGTTTGGCTATGACGAGGCGTAGTTCTGTGAGATGGCAAAAAATACGAATTAAAGTTCTAGAAGCTAACCAAATCGCATTTGGGTTTATAAAGTGATTTATTTTTATTTCTTTTTGGGATGATTTAAAACTGAATAGTTCTCTTGGTTATTTCACTTTTCATTTTGTTAATTTGCGAAACCATTTGCTGCCAATTTGTTATTGATATCCTTGTCGTTTCTTATGGATTCCTGGAGGTAACAAAAAACTTGATAAAATGGAAAATTCCTGAGAGCACTTGCTATACATTTTTGTATTGGGTTTCCATTCAACATGGCAATAAAATCCGATTTTTATTTGAGTTTTTTTCACACACAAAACAAGAGGCAAAGGTTTTATTTTGTATTTAAAGCTAGAAATGTGTTTAAATTGAAATTTATATACAATTGTATGGCTTAAACTTTAAAGAAATGTGTGACAACAATTTAATACAAAGCGTAATGAATTTATTTATTATTCTTTAAATGAGTTGATTAGTTCTGTGATTTTATATTCAGTCACAAATTGAAAGAGAACTGTTGTTCATATTTTTGCATAACTCTTGAAGCGGTTACTCGTCTGTTAATTGCTTTTGTAGACAAATTTAAAAAAACCTCTACCATTCTGGCATTGTTTTCGACCAGAAGCTCTTCAAAAACAGGCAAAACCACGACGTAACCATGACCATGATTTTGCCAGCCAAAACAGAAAAACAAAAAAATAACCAACTGAAAAGGGATGCTTTTATTTGTTTTTTTCTGACCGGTGGGTCAGTTTTAATTTAACTTTGACATGCATCAGCTCAAAAATCCAATTACAACACAAATGTACACAGAGAGAGAGAGTGAGAAAGTCCCCTTTTTGTGAGGCTAGAAAACCCATTATGCCCTTTTCGCCTTCCATAAAGATGAAGATTTATGAAACCATTAATTTCGCAAAAGCGTGGAAAAATGTTTCAACACTAAAAACGGAGTGAAAAGTACAGATGGAATCCTAGAAATGTCCAGTCAGCCGGTTAAGTTGCGACCGGGTCCTTCTGCCAAGCCCGATCGCAATGCCAACGAGGAGAACCAACTGGGCGCCAGGCCCAAGGAGCAGACAAAGGGTCAGAGGATACTGCTCGCCCAGACTGATAACCACCAGCCGAAGATGCTGCCGCATCCCAACTACATGGAGCTGGAATTCCTGCCCGCCGAGCCTGCAGCCCTGGGACCTCCGATTACCTTTCCCGATCTGCCAGTCAGCTATGCCATCAGTCTGGTTGGACCCCCACCCTACAGGGAGCCACCACCACCGACTCCGCCGCCTCTGTCGCAAATGCCCTCGCGGCTGCTCCACTCGGCCCCCAACTCTCCGAGCCGCGGCAAAGTTGTGCTCAGCAAGAAGGAGCGCAAGGAACTGAGCAAGCAGCTGGGCATCGATGAAGCCTCGATCTTGAGCAGCAGCGCCCAGTCGAGTCCCTACAAGGGGCGCGTCAGTGAGCTCAAGAATTGTATAGCCCGCGGACTCTTTGCCACCTTGCACCGTGGCTCTCAGAAGTCGCTGCAACACCAGGATGACAGGGTCGCCAGCCAGGAGATATCGCCACCGCCGCCGGCTCCAGAGTCAGGCAATAACAACGAAGATGCGGCGGACTACTCGGAGAAGCTAAAGAATCTGCCAGTGCGGCAGCGCAAGGTGGCCACTTCGCATATGGAAAACTACTGCCTGTTCGATCCGGTGGACTTTATCAACGAGAAGGCCATGCGGTATCCCAGTTCCAATGGCCATGGCCTGAGAGATCCATTGTTTAGCTCAAGGCAGCATTTGGTCTGCGAAGATGAGGACGAAACGGTGCCGGAAGTCATATACGACAATGAGGAACTGGAGCTGGAGGATACCATAATTATAGAGACATCAGCTCTGCCAGAGGCAGAGTCCGAGGCTATTGCCGGCAGCACCAAGATTCTGTCCAGCTTTGAGCATCACAACTACTTTGTCATAGATCCTGGGGACTTCTCCATGGACATAGGAATACCCAATCCGTACACCAACGAGCAGCTGGTGAATGCCAAGCTGGAGCAGCAAAAGTTGGAGACTCTCTTTGGTGAACTAGAAAACACGGCCAGTATGTCTAACAGTCAGGAATCCAAGGATACGGAGACCACTTCTACTGCCTTGGTGGAATCGTCCACGTCTACGAATTCGGCAAGTTCCGCAGGTAGCTGCTCCATGGCCAATCCCGCCCTGCAATCGTCAAAGAAAAAGCTGACCTTTCTCAATCTATCACCTTTTCGGAGTGGCAAGAAGGCTGGCCAAAAGAGTACCTTTGACCAGCAGCGAGCCATCTCCGAGCTGGTCAGTACGGATCACATGTTGCACTTGCAACAGTTGCTACAGGAGCAGCGGCAGGATCAGCGATCGCACACCGTGCCCACCGAGTCCAATTATGTGCTGTTCAATCCGGGGCCAGTGCCCAGTCGACATGTCCAGTACAAGATAAGGAAACCAAGACCTTTGTCTACTCACAGCGATGCGGATAGTGGCTTCTTGTCGCCGTGTTCGCCTGATGAACTGAAGGCCAATCCGGCTATCCTGGTGCTGCAGCAGTGCGACAGCGTTCAGGGTTATTTAGAGGTGAGGTTAAAAATGTTTTAATATAAAAAAATAATACAAGGAATGCTTTAAGGATAAACTTATACATATAGAAAATAATGTGAAATACTTAGAAAGATTTAAGTATAATATTTTTTTAGGGTTTCTTATATTTCTGCCTTATTCCCTGGGTATTATAACTAAAATTTATACATTAAGCAAATCCTCATATCCTGATGCAAATCCCATCGTTATGCCACAGCAGTTCGCATCAGCTTATCTATATGTACCATTTCCCATATCGTAAGCCGGGCTCTTTCCGGTGTCGTACTTGTCGCCATTTGCCGGCTCACTTATCTTAACGAGCGCGCAACTTAACAAGTCTTATTATGCATCTTGAAACACCCCAGGGGAGGTGTTGCCTCAACCTCAACCCCAGGCCCAAAAACCACCCGACAAGGCATTGAACAAATGCCAACCCCCTCGGCCGATTCGTTTGCTATATAGTAAATTATCAAGAAAAAAAAGCACCCACGAAAATGCATTTGAAGGCAATGCCAGTGCATTCGAACGTTTCTCTGGCATCCTGGGGGTTGAGGGTTTTCCAAAGTCTCTCTTTGGTTCCGCTGGATTGCCATTTCCATTTCCCTTTGCCTGTGTCCTGCGTCCTGCGTCCTGGCTCTTGTTCCTCTGTTTCTTGCTGCCTCTGGGGAGCAATCAATCGTCGCGTATTCGCTGCTCGCTTCATTAGTTTTTCCACCGCCGAACATTAGTTTGATTGTCTTGGCAAGTGAGGAACAGAACAGGTTGAGGGAAAGCAGGAAAACAACACTCGCAGCCACACCCGCACACCAGCTGTGCTTGCATCTTAGCGACTTTTAATGGAATTGAATTAAAACTGTTGCCATGGTGTTGAGTTCTCCAAAGTGTGATGGGAATGTACAGCATTCGGCACAACCCCCATGGAGCCACATATACTTCTAGTAAGCTATTCCCCCTCCTTCCCTGACTCCTTGCCGCAGGCATTTTCTATCATTTCCAAATTGAAATGCGCGCTGTAAATTTTTGCTTTGAGGCAAGCTTCCCAAAAAAGCAAGAATCAACAGCACAACACGGAGTATGGAGTACAGAGTCCTGAGCTCCTTGCCATAGCATTTCCTCTTCGGGCAATTTTTTGATGTCCAGACCATCTAATGAAACGACGGCAGGGCATCAAGTGAAGCACACTTTTTGGCTCATTCGAGTGGCCTGCAAAGTGTCAAGTGCATTGCTTTTCATATCCTTGTGGGGCGGGCGGTGGTGGTGGTGGTTGGATGGATAGATGGCTGGGCAAACTGCAAATGAAGGCTTCCCCCCAGAAAAGCAGGAAATTCAGGGATGTTGGAAGAGTCTCGCAGCAAATGGGATGTAAATTGATATACGCGGGGGGCTTCAGGCGACGAGTGGGCAGCTCAAAGGTGAATGCTGTCATATCCGGGTTAGAAGTAGTTTAAAATGGGAAATTATTTTCATAAAATATAGTTACAAAAACATATTAAAAACGGAAGCTAAAGAAAATGAAGTAATTTGTAGGAAAAGAATTATTTCTTAAAGATTAAACCCTTTTATGCCGAGTTTTGAAATATTTTCTCATCAAAAACCAGTCAGAATACAAACAGCTGTAATTTAAAAACTTAACTTTTGTAATTGTCTCTACAATTTAGTTTTCTAAATTAAGTGAAACATTTTTCCACTTCACTTATTCCACCCCCATAGATTTTGTCACTCGTTCGAATTTCAAGTCCAGCTGCATGGTAACTGCGATTCCAACGTCCCCAACTTTCCATCACAGTCAAAGCAAACAAAAACATTTTTGAAATTTATGCAAACGGCGGCTGGCGCTTGCATAACCATAAATTGTGGTCCTTCCTCCCGCTGGGAATGGCCGGCAGTTTTTGGCCTAGGTCTATGCCACCAGCTCATCCATTGCCCGAAACTTTAGACTTCCCCTGGTTCATTTACCCCCCCGAAACCTTGAGCGAAAAGTCTCAATTGCAAATTGCAAACAGTACAGAGGCATGCAATTTTGCCTTCCAAAAACACACTGCAATGCACCACCCTCCCTCCCATTTTCCTGGGGTTTTCCAGGACTTTCCCCGGGAACTTGTCGCGAGGCGCTAAGCTGTCAACTGTCAGGCATCGCTTCGAGAGGATGCTACTGCACCCAAAATACACTGCTTCCCTTTTCCTCTCCGGGGGGTTGGTTTTAAAAGGGGCAACCTCTATGGGGGTGAACTTGTGCCAGTCGCGTGTTGTGCGGCTACTTTGTGAACCCACACACACAACCTGCCACTCCCCGGATGCCTCTGATTAGTCCAATAAGTTGTAAAAAGTGTCGCCGCTGCTGCTGCTGCTGCTGCATTCCCCTGGTGATTATCAGATGTTCTGTACTGTACTGAGGGGGTTGGGATTTCATTTCGATAACTTTTTGATTTATGACCGGCAATAAATGTTCAATGCATTTTATAATTATGTTGGGCCCACAGTGACAAATGAAGGGAAAATTTCGTTGCCATATGTGCAAAAATGAACAAAATTACGAATGAGATTTTTTTTATTATATATTTTATTTTGGGGAAAAAAATTGCATGTGCCATTTGCAGACTTATAAAGTGGAGTGTAATTTACAGACCCTTAAAGGTTAATTATTATACACAAACAGAATATACAAAATATATAGAAAAAAAGGTGAAAGTATCTATTTATTTAATTATTTAAAGAAAACTTACAATATTTTTTTATTTAAATTATAGTTGATACTTTCCCATATACAATATCAAATTGCCTTCAGGACTAAATAAAATATTCATCAATTGACAGATGTGCCGATGATATCGGTTCATTTATAATAGATATAATCATTTAATATTATTTGCAGGATCTACAAATATAAAACCATTTAAAAATCTGCTTAAAAACATTCTTTGTAAACTGTAATTTTTTATTTATTTATTAATAATTATGCATGCACACGGATGTCCTCGATAAGCTAGTGTCACTGTCTGTATTGTAAAGCCTTCAACCTTCATGTCCCCCGTACAAAATTCCCCCATAAGGGAGGTGCAGATTAAGCTGCAATTTATAGAGAAAATATTTTTTCATTCATAATTATATTGGCGAAGAGAAATGGTAATTTTAATTTTTCTGCAATAATTTTATTGCCAGTCGTCCTGCCATCTGGTCGCTGAGAGCCATTTTAATGGACGTCCGTCCGCGTTATTAATGCCGAGGAGCTGCTGCGCACATATGATGGCGACAGGCTGGACAAGGACAACGACTTCCTCTCCTTCTTTCATTTTCCGGCCATTTTCTCGGACTGTGCGTAGTCCTGCTTAAATGCACATTTCATATTTTTCCGGCACACTTAAAGTTTTCAATTTTCCGCTCTATGTGCCACTGGGACTGGGAGTGTCCTCCGCTGCAGGCCGTCGCTTCTTGGATCCATTTTATTTACATGGACGGAGGCTCCGTTGACGTCACTTAGTGGGCGCATGCGGGACATTAAAGGCAGTCAGCCAGGACTACTGTCCCCCCGTCCCTGTCTCTCCCTGGTCCTGTGCTGCAAAATGCAGCCCTGACAGCTAAATGCGTTGCACTTATGCTTAAAACATGTCGGGCCGTCCAGACAGCACTCCAACAGTTGCTGGAGAAGGGATACAGCTCCACCAGAAGAGGCAGGGCAATTCCCACGGAATTTCTTGGCTTTCTCTCGTTTTAAATGATAGTTGAAGTAATGGACCAACGGAAAATGAAACAGGATTAGGTTCCCAGGAGGCTTTCTTTCAAGTTAGAATTTTAATTTGAAGTCTAGCATTGTCTATGAATGCTAAGAAATGGATAATATTTAAAATTAATCATGATTACAAAAATATTAAAAAGATCTAACAGTCAGACTGAGAAATTCTGTTACTGCTGCTGATGAAGGGTATGAAAAATATTGTATTTGTCAAGCTAATACAAATGTGTTCCTCTACCAAACAGAAGTCACAAAGTTTCGAATTTAAATTTCCACTTTTCAGAAAGCTAGTTATTTATATTCCCTTGACCTCTCAGGCATGTCAAGCCAAAATGGAAAGTACTATGCATTATTTAACAATAATCGTGACAGATTTATAATGTCTCCAGTTCCTGTTGGCTCTGCCCTTTCTATTCCTATTGAGAGAATGCATCAGACCAGCTACAACTTTGCAAATGCAAAAGTTTTTCCGTTTTCCGCTTATGGTATAATCGCTGGAACGGAGTTTGGAAAACTTCTCCGGGCTTCGTGCCGGCTGTGTGTTCGGTTTTTTTTCCCGGGAAGCTGTGAAAAATTACAGCCATAATTTTTGGCCAGTAACCAGGCTGTGCAGAGGCCTCCACGGTGGCCTGCACTCAGCACTATGTTCCCTGGGAGCCCAGTTCACTTTTCGGCGCTTAATGCATATTTAAAACTGCTTTGCTGGATAGTTTCTGGGGTGGCTAACTGAAATTGTGCATTTTTGGGTTATTGAGAAATTTATTTATTAAATTCTACTTGAAGCCCAGGGGCTGCCATGTTTGTGCAACTAATTAAAAAGTTTTTGTTGTTGCCCTGGCCTTTGAAACTATGCAATTAATTTAGTCAGCTTCTGCGCTCACAAGTCAATGCATTCAAGTGTGCAGAGCATATAAAATAATTGCATTGTTTTTTTTGCCATTTCTTATTTAAACAAAAATCAGCTTTTCTCAACGCAATTATTTACATTTCTTTTGGCGCAAGATGCATTCCATTTCATTCATTTTTCTCTTTCTCTCTCCATCATCTCGGCTTTGTGCTTTGAAAGGCAGAAAAACATGGCAAATAAATCTGTTCAAAATGCAGAAGTTGTGGGTAGAGGAGACTCCATTCTTGTCTGCTTTTTAGCCAGAGCTGAGGAGCTCGAGAATCGGAGATAAAGTTACCTTAGCAAAAAGTAACTTAAATGACACACTTTAGTTAAATGTAGAGAAAACTAGAAAATACATTTCTGCATTATTCTTGCGCTTTATTAACTAAATAATCAAACTGAATAAATAAATAGTTGTAAAGCAATAAAATATTATTAAATAAATCACTTAGAATCGCCATGCATCCCTGCACAAAAGTTAGTGCATTAAATATGGTTGAATAATTTTTAGAAGGTAAACAGAACAGAAAATTCCTTACCATAAATACATAAAATAAGTGCACAAAGAGATGACTTCAATCAGTCACATTTATAAGCCGCTCCGAGTTTCTTGCACAACTGATTTATTTTGCAAATGACTTTTTGCCTGTAAGTGGCTTTCTTTTTTGTGCAAAAACTAATAGCATTAAATATTTATCATTCAACGCTGTCAGGAATCTAGAGAAAGGGATTTGTGGCTAATTAGGAAAGACAACAACTCAGAAAACTGACAATATGAATGGTCACAGACGTAACTTGGTGATAAGAGTCATAACAAGCAAACAACAAGACAAGCCAAGGGTTGGGCCAGGTGGAGGAGTCGAAGGTGAATGAGCCGGGGGGGGAGAGTAGTATTGAAATTTATGATGTGCACCCAAAATGTAGCACACACGGGCGACATATCACCCAACTAGGGGGCCATCAATAAGGATTTTTTCGGTGGCTCCTTGGGTTGTTTTTGTGCTACTTTTGGGGGGCTGTGACATAAATGCCATAAAACTAATGCTCAGTGCAGAATTATTATAAAAGCTGGGGTGATATTGAGGAACTTTAAATACCCTAGGAATATTATTATATTGTATTATTTATTGAAATTTAATTTAATATATTTATTATAAAATAAAGAAGACAAAATGAAGAGTTATTTCTCAAATTAAAATGCAAAATATTTACATATAAACTCAATTTAAAAATTGTATTTTGGTTTACTGTAGAAGACATATTATGTTTCAAAGGACCTCCCCTTATAATCAATATACCCATTCTTTTTGCTAAGGTTCCCATACGACAACATTTGGGGACCCTTTTGTGAGAAATTAATAACCTGGTTTACTGTTTTTTTTTTGCCCTCTGTTTTTGTTTTGCTGATCCTGTCCTTTTGTTCCGCCAGGGGTTGGGGTGCTGGCCCGGGTCCTGGGGAGGATTTATTTGCCGGAAATAAATATTAGCCGCAGTCAAACACACTTAAGCCTACGCAGGCGACATCGCCGAGTCCTGTGTGCCATTTATAGTTTTACACAGGCTTAGAACTTGCTTTACACGCACGTACAGCCCGAAGGACCTCCATGATATATGGTATCATTGCTTCTGTGTGTGTGTGTCTGCGCGCGTTTGGCAGTGTGTTCACAGGAGCGCTGATTCCCATAATTGATTTTGTATTGGCCTTCGATACGGGGATGTTGGCCAGCTTGGCTGGACCCAAGCAAACTGCATATTGAATTTCAAAGAGTTTTCCCAGAGCAAGGAAGAAATGTCCTCCCATCAATCACGCCCAAAGGAATGGCATGGGAGTGGAAAGAGGAGGCTTTTGATATAAATTTCCAGCTAAATTTACGACTTAAAAAGTCCAATAAGCTTCTGTCATAATCGAATCGAACTAAATTCATTTAAAAAATGTAAAAGGGAAGAAATCCAAACAGGAAGAGCCAGCAACCCTCTGCTTGTGTTATTTCTACCTGTAATAGACCTGCCTAGGAAATTCCCCTTCATAGAACATTTGTGCTAGTCTAAGCTCAAAAGTGATGCTGGGTTTGAAGAGGGTTGATTTTTGTTTATATTGTCCCAAGAGAGAGCTAAGAAAACAAATTTGATAATAGTACTAAAAGTGTATTGTGTAGTACAAATTATATACAATATTTCTCATTCAAAATATAGTGAAAGTATATGTAAATAATTATACCTGCCTTTTAAAATACTTTTTAGTTATAAATATAACTTGGTTATCTTAATAATCATCAGAATTCGTGGTAATTACATTTGGGAACATTAATCCTATATTAAGAGTTCCTATCAGAACTCATATCTTTCGATTAAAATCATTCTGCAATCCATCATTAGATCAGCTGCCAGGCAAGTGACTTCTCAAGCAACCCTCGTGTTTGTAACCACCAAAAAAAACCAAACACAAAATAATGGGGACGAAACAACAAAGGGCAATCTGCAAAAATAGAGTTTGAGCATCGCAGACGGGCGGAAAAACAGAAGCCTCACCTAAGGCAGGCAAGCCAGGAAAATGTTGCACAGGTTGCCGTTGCCGTTGCCGTTGCCAACAGAATCATACGGACATATCAACGATGTCTGCTGCAGTTACCCCGAGCTTATCCCACCCGTCTTCCGGGGCTTATGGAGTGTTGAATCATTTGTTTTTATGTACAGGGAACTCAACCCTCCTGAGCCCGGCATCTTCTGCTGGGAACTGTAAACTATGCGGGGTTGTGGGTGAAAATGGAAAAGGTCACCCAACGTTCCGTTCCGATTTTATGCCTCACAACTTGATGTGGAAAGTATAACAAATATTTATGCTCTGAGCTGTGTTATTAGATTTTAATTTCTTGCACCCATGCAAAACCAAGACCACCCTTATAGCACAGATCCCAAAGCTATCCGTGGTAAGGGGGGGGAGTGAATGTTTCTGGCTTGTATTTGCATTTGATGTGGGTGCAGGGGATTGCTCAATCCCCCTGACACTCGACTCCACCGAATTTTCCCGCCAGTATTGTTGTGAGGTGTCATGGCCAGTAATTGAGTTTGAGTTTCCCAGCTCGCTTTGTGCTCATTTTGGCATTTGCTGATGCAACTTGCAAATATTTGCCTAACTGCCTTCGTTAAACAACATTTTTTCACTTAACAACTCGCTGCTCTGCAAAGCGAATATCTTTTGGTACGTGATGAAAGTGTGAAAAGGGATGGGAATGGGGCGACGAAGGGTTTTAACACCGCCCTTCGGGGGTTGTTATCCTACAAAATGACGTTTACCAAATTACATTATTAGAAATTGATGGTTCAGTTCCGATGGGCGGCGAAAAGGGAAGAAGTGTGGGTTTCGTCAGCACTTTGCAAACATTCAACGCGAAAGTTTAACCACCCAGGAAATGGTTTGGCGCTAAAAAACGTCAGCTGCAGGAGTAATGAGCAGGGGGGTCACTTCTCTGGCACCTCCGCATAACTGAAGTCAACTGACAGTGGCAGTTCAGGAATTTTTAATAATATCCCAAAACCAACCGCATTTCAACTCGGTTGATGGCTGCGTTTTTTTTCAGCTCAACCGGACACTGTGTGAGGTCTGTTTCTACAGTTTTCATTGGTTTTTTTAGCTTTGAAAAATACATTTTCTTTATTCTTCAATTCTTTACAACAAATCCTATTCTTACCAAGCCTATGAGTCTTGTCTTAGTTTCATAATATACTTTAAATATCTGTCAAAGAGGCAAAATAAAACAAATAAAAGGGTTAAATTTCTGTGAGAAACCAATTTTATTTCCTGTCTCTTAGCTTCAATATATTTTTAAATCCTGCTTGCCTTTATTATTAAAATCAATATAATTATTCTCACTGTATTCAATTCCCCTGAACTCGTTTTAAACCAAGTGAAAGACACAAGCCTTTAAATCAGTTTTGGCCAGAATATTTTGGTTCTGAAATACCGGGCAAGGTATTAAACATTTTTTTGCTGGCTTTCCTTGGTATAAATGTCGCTGCATTTGGCATAGATTTGCATGGCAATGAGGCGGGAAGGGGGCTGGGCAGGGGTGCCATGGATATATCTGAGTGGTCCTATCGACTGGCGACATATTGCAAAAACGGACTGCGGCATTTGGCATCCGTTTGGGTTCCGGTGTCCGTTTTGGGTCTCCCTGCTTGCTTGCTTTTTGCATTTTTTTTTTTGTGGATAGTGGCAATAAAAATGAACGTTCGAAGTGCAGCGCCAGGAAGTTGAACTATCTGCATCCAGTGGAGTTGTGTCTGCTCGATAAGCCATGAGAGGATGGGGATGTTTTGTTTTGCCCCACCGAGACGCAGGTGACACTGCTCCGCTCCATTCGTTTGTTGCCGGGTTAATTGTTTGCTTTTTGCCCATTTATCTAGCGGAGACAGGCGAGTGACGAAGAGATTTGGAACTGCCTGCCACTTGCACACTATTAATCAACTAGATTGGGCTTTCCTCAAATTCCCGGCGGATGCGGCTGGCTTGTTTATAATTAATGTGACGTGTGTTTGCGCCTGCTTTATGCAAATTCCCCAGACGAAGCTCGTCCTCGTCCTCCTGCTTGTTTCCAGCTTTTGGCTGCTGCCTGCTAATGAAACGTCACGTCGTCGAGTTTTGATGGTTCCTTGGCTTTTCTTTTATGGCGGAAAGGCCAATCTAACTTGCAGGCCAACTCAATAAATACTTTCAAGGAAAATTGCAAAGTGCAGCGATAAAGTTTTCCATTAATCTCTAACCATCCCCCCGCCTCGGCGAAATTTGAAGTTTAATCTGAGCCATCTCAGCCCCCACGTCAGCTACACTCGTCGGTCCGCCACAATTAAATTGAATTAAGTTGGGGTTTACTCGCCAATCAAAAGAAAGGTGCCACCTGAGCTCCACCGGATGAGTGCTGCAGGAATGCCCGAGGAGTTTGCGCTTGTCAAATTGATATTTGATTCATGACCAGCGCATTTGTCAAGTCATTCATCTTTCTCCGGGCGGAGCTCAAGTTTTTCCTCCCTGCGCTCACTGAGCAGCCACCCACACTTTTTACTTCTTCAATTTTCCTGTGTGATGAATGGACAGTGTTAACGGCTGAGGCAGCCATTAAGCTCCTCCTGGTTGTGATTTCTTTCTTTAGGGCAGGGTATTATTTTATAGGGAACTTTTGGAGGATAACATAAATGTTTGGTATACAAAATTTCAAAATATAAGAATTTAGTTACTGCATGTTAATGCATTAAATGTATTTATATCTTGACAAAAAATGTTCTTATGATATATGCAATATTTTGGCCATATTTCAAAGTATCATTCGATGTTTTACTGCATTTCAATCTTTATTTCTCGTTGATTTCACTTAAGAGCTGGCCACAAGCCCCCGAACATATTAGGCTGGCCTCAAAAAGCCCTTTTGGACCTTTGGATATGCCTCCTCATCATCATCATCAGCGAGTCCTCGGGTCCCTAGGCTCCTGTGACGATTCCGTGTTTGGTAACACGCGCACGTAATAAAGCCGGCATGAATTCGAAGAAAGCAGAGGGAAAGAATGAAAGTTTTTTTGTACGGGTTTACATTTCATTCCTGCACGATTTGTCAAGTCAGCGGAAATCGTGCAGGCCTATCAGCGTGGCACCAAATTGAAAAATTACTTTGCGTGTGGACAAACTTATGAAAAAGTCATAAAAAATATTCTCCAAAGTTTGCCTTGATTTGTGGTCGAGCTAAACGCAAACGTACCTAGGCAACAGTTATAACTTGGCCAACTAGCCGCAGGTGCCAATCGAAACGAATCCCTAAATCCCCTAGGAGAACGAGGCTCCCTTTTTTGGGGGGCGAATGGAAACGAGGTGGACTTGTGGTAAATTGTAGTGCAAATATTTTCGTTATTTTCCGCACTGGCACTTGAAATTGTTTGGGGTTAATTAAGGACGTTTACGGTGCCAATGCAAATAGTCATGGTTCCGCCACTCCTCCATCCAACTACCACCCCCGAAATGTGCCAGGATGGGGGAATTGCAAATGAACTTGTTTCACTCCTGAAGGGGGGAAGGAGAGTTTAGATAGAGTTTTACTTGTTCTGATAAAAGCAACAGGAGCAGGGAATTTGTGTCGCAGGCGGATAATAATCGGAAATATGTTTTGTGTATTTATTTTGTTAATCTACGAACCTGAACTTTTAGGGTTTGAAAAATATTTGCTATTCATTTTTAAATACATTTTGAAACTATTAAAATTGGTCTGACATTATTGAAATGCTTAATTTATTGATTGTGGTTATTATTATTATTATTAAATTTATTATAGCCTTTAAAATGTTTACTTAAAACGGAAATATTAGTACTTTTTGTTAAACTTATGGAAAGTCTCTCTTTTGATCTTGGCTATTTTTGTATACATTTTAGGTGTTATTCATTTAGCTTTATGGTTATACTTTCGTCTCATCTGGCGTTAATATAAAACTGTTCTATAAAGATATGTTTTTTCTAACTTGTCTACAGTATTCCCCAAGTGCTCTGCATGAATTTGGCTGTTGTCCTTGTATTCTGGTGCGTGTTAAAAAATAATTTCCCTAGGTAATTTGGCAGCCACGCGTGGCCAGTGGCCTTGCCCCCGAGCTCTCCATCCCCTGGTTTGTTTGTTGTTTTGGCTAATAGCAGACAAAGTTTGAGTTTGCCAAAGTTTTGACAAAACTTTACTTTGCCTGGATTGTTATGTTTTTTCGGGGAAACTTTGTTTTTTTTTTTTCTTTTGATTTCATTGTTTATTTATTTAAATGTGAACGTTGGTCTTGTGTTGATTTAATAGGGCCAAATGTGTTATTAGGCCATCAAAGTAATTGACGAAATGGATGGAAAGGGACCTCGCTTAGTTAATTATTAACTTATCCTCGCTGCCGGCTTATGAACTGAGTAAACATGGCGCCGTAAAGTATGCTGCGACATAATTTATGGCATGCCAATTGAATGAGGGGACGATGAGAACAAAGAGTCCTGCGTATTAATTTTACATTTTGTGGCAGACACAAAAAAAAAGAAGCATTGTATCGCTTAAATTGTTTGTACAACTCCTGAAATGTTTTCCCCCGAACTCCGACCCCAGGCCGGACTTGGCCCGGCAGACTTAAGCCCAGGAACGTGACCTGATCGGGCGGCACATTGTTTGCGTAACTGTTGTTATTATTCCCTTTCAATATTTGCCGATGTGTGTGGGTGGCAAGCTCTGCGAAATTGGGTCCGTCCGTACCTATATGTGTATGTGTTAGTTTCCGGGGGCGAGTCCCGGCCTGCCTACGGTCTTCCGTCCTTCGTAAAACAACAGCAACGTGGGGGAAAAATTGAAAAGTTCGTTAAGCCGACCGACTGGTTGGAATATTTCTATTTTCGCCGAAAAACCGACTCTCTCGACTCTGCGCCTATTTGTGTAAACAAGTGAGAGTGATTTATGCATAACAGGGACCGCCTTCCCACATCCGTTCAACCTATCAGGGAAATGTCTCCCCGGCTCAAATGCTGCTGCTCCAAAGCCCCAACTTCACGTCCTTGTTGACTCAGCCGAATGATTGTTTTGGAGTGTCTGGATTTGTGTCCTTTTTAGGGCATAAGCAGTATACAAATATATATGGGGAATGCTTTTCACTGGATTGGCAGGGGTTTAATGGATCTTTTCACGAAAATTAGAATTTTTTTCCGGAGTTTTTAAGATGCTAGAATTTCGGTTGTGACATAGAGCTTGGCAAATATTCACTTCAAGACTGAAGCATTTTAACAAATTAAATACTTATGATGACCTCTTCAAATAATTTCCATTTCCCATAATTACTTAGTATAAAATACATTACATAAGCATATATTTGATACCAAATAATAAGCTACCAAATGTACTTACATAAAGCAAAGTTATTAGCCAGCAAAAGACCTTAACGACTGTGTCACAAAGCCACTTCAGACACAAAGCCACTCAAGTAAATACCATATCAAAGGCCAATAAGCGCTCATTTAAAGCCAAACCACATCACATACTCAAAATGGCACTCGAGCTCATACCCACGTGTGGGGTTCCCCCGATATTCAGGACCGTTGTAACGTAATCAAGTATCCACTCTGTGGACCCTGGAGCTGGACAAACAGAATTACGTTGGCCAAAGCTCGAAACGTAGCTCCACAAATTAATTTAATGCCGGCACAAAAAATCTAACAAAAAGCGGAAAAGCCGAAAAGGGCGAAGGGAAAAAGAGTCGCCCGAGTCGGGAAACATTATAATAAAATTAATCTCCATTTGTTTGATGGGGTGGACGGCCCAGTCTGGCTTGGGTCCCGCTTTATTAGCATCCAGCGAGCTACTGGAGCCAAAAAGTGGCAATTATTCATTTTATGAGCTCTCTGCGAACGGGGGGCTGTTGGAAAAGCATGTGAACCATAAAAATTAAAAATTAGCCCCTGGCAGCTCTAAGGGGATTAGGTAACACTCATTTGATGGAGCCAACAAGGAGAGAATTGGCTTCGCACTCGAAACAACAAGGAGTTAAGTCTGGAAAACCCATTTAATGCGTATTAGAGTTGGTACATAATTTCAGAAATAGTTCATGAAAACTCTCCTTAATACAAAAGCTTAAAAAAAAACAGTTAACTTTAGCGTTCTTTACATTCTCTTTTTTAAATTATTTTATAACATAAATCATACATTTTAATATATAAATTAATTTTTTCCCTGTGTAAAACAAGTGAAGCCAGTCACCCTTTCACCAACGATAAAGTCAAGAAAATGAATATTTATGCGACACTCGGGGGAGTCCCCCACTTCAACCCATTGTTATGTGGCAAGCACATGTCAAAATTTTTACGGCTCGGAAAAAGGAAAGCGGCTGCTGGCCAAAACAGGCGCCATACGAGGCCTTCGAAGCTTGAGCTTCGAAGGATGAATGGTGGACTCCGTGTTAGGTGACTGAAATTTTAATGGGTTTTGTCTTGGCCCGGGTCCATTCTTTCCACTCTCTCTCTCTCGCCCCCGAGAATATTCAAAAATTAAATCCAATTATCAGTATAAAGACACTCGTTTGCTCCAGGGATTTGCCAACTCATATGCACGCCAGGATGTGGCCAGAATGTTGCCTCTCCGAAACCCCAAGCAAGTCTAGGGAGCGTAATGCAACAAAGTTTCATTTTAATGAAAAACTTTTGTTTGGGCCACACTCTCCTTTGAGTGAAAGATTCGCACAATCTGTTTCCCCCATGGCTGCAGTTCATTAAACGTGCCAGTGTTAAGCTTGGAAAACTAAACTTTTAAAGGTTATTTCCGCTGGGTTCCTAACTAGAATTGGAAAGGTTTCCTCCGTCGAGATCTCTGAACAGGAACTTGAAAGGTTACATGGCTCAGTTTGCCAAATTTGAGTTTGAAACTTTTGGGTCTTTGGGTCTTGTGTATGCATTTAAAAGGTTAATTTGCTTGGGCATTTATCTGGGAGTATACGTGATGGGCTATAGAGAGTATAATTGTTTCCTCGTTACATTTTAGGAAGGGGAAAATGTTTATGAAATGTCTTAGATATAGTGTAAGAAATTAGTAATTTATTTACATCTCTTTCTTTACTGAAGTGACAACAAAATTCTCTATTTTTACCTAACTGACTTGGTTCTGTCTAGATTTAAGAGTTAAACCCGAAAAGGATATCTTTAAGGTGTCAAATATCTCAAAGATTTAAGCAAAGCCCAAAATTCGGAGAGCCCAAAAGCCCAATAGGAGGATTTGTAATTTGTCTGCTCGTTGAAATACCTTCGGGAAAAAAACATAACAAAATCCTTTAGTTGTTGCTGCTTGACCCCTGTAAAAAATATTAGCATAAGTGCCCCAAATTCTAAACCGTCCTGGGATATTTAGGCAGGATACGAATTCTGGAAATGTAAATAAAATCAACTATGGGTGCCCAGCAACGGAAACTGTAAAAAAGGACAACAATGAAGGGACAATGGGCGAAGAAAAAGCAGAAGGTGCAGGACGAGAGCAAGAATATCATTCTGAAACGCTTGACAGCCACTTACACATGTCAAATGCAACAACACCAAAGCTTAAAAAAAAAAAACGAGAAAAAACGAAATACAAAGAAAAAGGATAACGAGTAAAACGGATATTAGAGCATTAGACAGGAAGCTGGTTGACATGGCTGACTCTTCGTTCTCCCATTCCACTTCCAAAATGGTTGCCATCTGGTCAAGGCTCCTTGATGCAGGGAGTATCCTGTTTTTTTTTTGTTTTGGCAAACCAAAGGAATTTTCATGGCATTAACTACACTTGAAGCGGAAAATGAAGCCACGAATCTCATGGCAAATGCAAGGAATTTCTTAATATTTACCAGACAAAAGAAGCTGGTGCGCCAGGAAGGAAGGAGGAGGGGTAGTTGTAAAGGGAATTTTAAGTATTTTAAATGTTGGCCTAAAGCACTGGTAACCTAATATACCTTGCCTGAAGTCTGTTTGCCGCTAATTAGCTTAATGCCTTCATTTTTATATTTAAAGTAACTTTAATTTGGTTTCCTCATTATCATTCTAATTTGCCTTTTGATTTATTTTTCGTTTCAGGTAAGCCGATTTTGCTGAGTTCGTTTGTTCACTCGATGCTGTCGATTTTGTTGATGCTACATAATAAGGTGTAAGTGGATTAGAAACTTATTAAAAGTCTCTGAAGTGAAAAAGGAGAATAATTTGAATAAAAGTATATGGCAGGAATAATAATGGAAGGCTTTGTTAAAGAAGTATTGATTAATATGGAATATCCTGATTGCAATTAAATATTAACTGATTATTAAATTAGTATAAAGTTCAGCAGGGACCTCCCTTAGTTGCCCATCATTTACCTGTGTCCTGTGCGTCCGTTAATAATCTCGATTTCATAACTCGCATGCGATTAACTTGCATCGAAATCCCCATTATGCACCTGGAGAAACAAGCCGCTTTCATCGCTCTGCCATTACGGGCTCATTAAGCTCCACTGACGCTCTCATTAAATTTATACACATTTAATTGACTTTATGACCAGTCACGGCCACAGAAGCTTCCCGTAGAGGCGCCTGTGGCCCGTAGGATGCCATCCAACCCTAGTTAGCGCATCGTAAAAAACCTGCAAATATTCCTTCCCATAAACACATGCATATATAAACTCACGTATGTGTATATACACCCATATGTCTATATATACATGGCTTACATACAGTTCACATGCTCACGCATAAAGGCTTAAATAATAAAGCCGCCCGCCGCAGACGCGTGCTTCACGCTCATAATTATGTGACATCCGACGAGTTGAAAGTTTTTTACAAAAATACTGAGAGTTGAAGCTAAAGAGACGGAGAAAAATAAATAAACTATAGTTTATGTGGGAAAGGATTCGACTAAGAGGTACTGGGTCATGAGTGAAGATTTCCAAATAATTATAAAACTCTTTAAACTCTTTATTAGTTTCTTTAAGATATTTAATGACTTCATCGTATATCGGACTCAATTGTACAATTAGAAAAAATATTTATGAGACGAATTTCTTTACTGAATTAAAATGATCAAAGAATTATTGAGGTCTTGAGATATGATTCCTTCACCAGACATTCACTTCTTATCTTCCTCATTCAACTTGCCACAAGTAAACCACTAAGAAATTGAGTTAACAACTGGCTTCCTTTGTGTCAGTGATCACTTTACCCACTAGTACAGGGTATCACAGAACCGACCTGAACAAGAAAGCCAAAAACTGTCAACACTTTGGTCCTGGGTTTGGCAACAATGTTGCCAAGCAACATGCAAATGTGGCATTGACTGTAAAGTCCCATCAAGAGATGGGAACCATGGCGCTTTTACTTGTTCTTGTCCTCCTTCTTTATGTTTTATTGATGTTCTCGGAATGGTTTAATATGCTATAATACAATGTGATTTGTGTTTTATTCGAAATTTACGATGCCCATCCAAAGGGTGAGTAGTTCTTAAAGGGGCCTTAAATCTGCCTGTTGTAATAGTTCTTTTTAGAAACGGATTTGTGGTTGACACAATATTTGGAATATATATCTAAGTGTTTCACTATTTTACGATTAATCATTGCCCTGTGTCACAACTTTAACCCTTTCGTTTCGTTTTCGTGAAAAATTATGAAATTATAACCACTCCTAATGACCGACCATACATTATGTGCACCGGGAAACTCAGCTGGCGGAAAATCTCCCCCTCAAGTCAGTTTATATTTTCCGCTTCCTTTCCTTCCGCATGTGATCAGTCAAAACTTGCTCCCAGCTCCCCGTGCATTCTGTTTTTGTTTGAGACTCTTGCACGCGCTGTCGTTCTAATAACGAAGGCGAAGTTCCAGTAGCCGGAGTGTTGCAATTAATTATGAGGCACGTTGACAGTTTTTTTTTTTTTATTTCTTGTGTTTTTTGTTTGGGGCTGCTCACAACTTGTCGCTATTTTATTTTAAAATTTATTTTTAGCAGAGAGTTTCCCTATTTGACTTCGGCATTTGGCGGCGTTGAACTTGACGCAATTTATTTTGTCAAAGAGGCACAGACACGCCTAGTTGGGAGTGTGGCGCACATGATGCCCCGCTGTGACTTCTGCTTTTGTTGTTCTTTCTATAAATATATATGTATATATGGCAAAATGAACCTGCACTTTATCTGCCACTGGGGAATACCCAGTCATTGACTCAGAACCATAAATCTTTAAAGAGAGAAATATTTTTTAGATTAACTCACAAAATACACATCATTGACTTCTTGTAGAAGGATTATTAAGCCTCTAAATATGCAGTATCTAAACAAAATCTTTATTTTTCATAGCTGCTGATTAATACAAATTAAAAATAATGCTTAGAAAATAACCAATAAAGTCTTCCCTTAGCTTTTCAGGCCTTGAACTTTATCTAAGCGGCATCGAAACTGTTTTCTCCACTCTGAAGTTTGTTGACTTTCCACTCTTGACTCGCGGGGCATGTTCTTCTTATTGGATGAACTCGGCTGTGAAGTGACTCTTGTCAGCGTCCTATAAATAACCACAATTTTGATACCCCGAATGCGTTATGCCGCGCCTTTTGTTTGCTTTCGTGTTAATTAACATGAGTAGTTTACTTAATTAGGCATAAACTCTTTGACTTCTCACATTGTTTATGTCTACATTGGATCGTCAGTGGTTCGAGAGAAATAGAGAAAGAAACTTATGGCATATTTTTCGATGATTGTTACAACATTTTAAGGTCGATAGGTGGTGCAGTTTTCACGCCACATTAACTGCAATTAGTCTTCATCAGTGCCAACGTCAGCAGTCAGTCTAAATTCGCTGTATTGACTTTGCCAGAACCAGAAAGAAATTTGCAAAACAACTAACAAGCTGGAGGGGTAACCCCTGCCCGGAAAGTGGAACCAGCCACTTGGAGGGCCACTTAGTTGCCATGTTGTTCTGGGGCTCCATACCGCCGCCATTCAAACTCCTTGCTCTATGTTGTGGTTCAATGTCGTGTGCTCCATCCTAGACATCCCGTTTGCCTGCTGCCCCCGATCCCTGTCAACTGGCAGAAATTGTTGGTAAAAATAGCGTGTGGCACTGGCATAAAGAGTGGACAAGCTGCATATATTTAGATATTGTTGATGCATTGTCTGGGTTCAGTGGCGTTGCAAGGTGGAGGGGCTGGGGTCCTCTTCGCCTAACAATTGCTTTTGATGTAGACGAAGTGCTGTCACGAGTGGCTTCCCATTAAACGGGTCCCATCGATAAAGTTCAGTTTGGGTTCACCGGAAGTGGTCTGTGTCCAGTGGTGGCTTGGAATCCTTTGTAAATACATTGTTGGTTGTATCCATGTGGTTTTTAATGTTTGCTTTTCTGTAGTGTGGCCTGTTGGAAGGATTAATTAAATATTTTCTTTAATTTTAAAGTAAATTAATTCGAGTTCTGTTTTCAATTAGCTTAATTTATGTATTTTAGCTTCACTGTGGCACTCAAATATAAATCCTTTCGTGCTTTCTTAGCTGAACGTTGATGTTTGAGCCCCTCTGTTGTGACATGGCATGTTTAGTGGATGAAAAAAATAGAGAAAATGGAAAAACTAAAAGAAAAACTGTTGCATGACTGGCACTCACCTGGCTGTAGTTTTCCTGTCCAACGCTTACGATGCTAATTTTACGCTGGCTTGACAGTTGACTAAACAGAAAATTAAACAGAGAGCTTGGTTGGAAAAACTTGGAAAGTTCTTCAGCTTTGGGAGCTGAGAAAGGGGCTGGCATCCTTCTTTGACTTTGTATCCTTGGCTTTCTATTTTGTCTTGCCTTTTTTTCTCCGCCCTATCTATCAATTTTCCCTTCGAAACATCCCCGGAAAGTATGCAGAGGATTCCATCGGCGTTTTTTGTTTAACCTTGTTTTGCAAATGTAAATTAATTTTGATTTGACTTATTTGCTTTTGGCCGCCATCTTCTGCCACTAAAACTGAAAACGTTTTATCCTGAGTGATATTGCATTACAGTAGCACTACCCAAGCCCACATAGAGAGAATGGGGAAGTTTTTCCCAGCCTCATGAATATTTTCCCGGCATTGTTTTGTGCGCGCCTGCATTTGGCGTTCGCATCTGCTTAAATCCAATTGTTATTTTGTAATTTAAATTTGAGATTTTTTGCCAAATGGGTTGAGTAATTGAGTTTTCGGTGAGCGCTTACAGATTTTTCGTTTGGCAAACGATCTCTTAATCCAGAGGGAGCCGCATTTCCGTTTTACATTCACTTATTTTCGTATATTTCGAATGTTGCGGGCTGATTCGGAAATGTTGCTGGCCGAAAATAGATTTTCCCCCAACTGGAAAGGGGGCAAGATGCTCCCAATTTCTCTCTCGGATTCTCAGTTCATCGCTGATCACGTCGTGTATCGGTCGGAAAAACTTTCGCGCTCTGCTCGCTACAGATCGAAATAGAATGGAAAAGCGTGCCAGCCATTTTCCCCCCCGTTGGCTGCTTTTTTTAATGGATTAATTGCCACATCGTTCGCCTTTCGGCTCCGGTTTTTTGTTTAAAACGCATTCTGGGAAAATAGTGCACCACCAAATGGTTTAATCAAGTGAAATTTATGTGCTTCGGTCGATGCAGTTGATTAAGTGTAAATAAATAAGTTCGTTCGGTGATCGGAGAGGGGTGGAAAAACTCTTTTCCGACTCCAGTAGGCGTTTATACAATTTGTGTTCGGTTAAATGATAATTCAACCAATAATGAATTAATATTCGGAGAGGCAGAGTGGTTATTCTTTGTCAAACAATTTAATTGAATTCACACATTAATGGAAAATGGGTGGTAATTGATGTGGTTAATAATGTTAGTAGTTTTTGCACTAAGAAAAATGTTGGGATTCAGGGTTTTTACTTCGTTTGTTTTTGTACCCTTTATAAATGGAGTTCTGAAATTTGTTTGTATTTTTACAACACGTTGAGGTTAAAATTACTTCATTATATCCCCGAAATTCATTGTTTGGCTGAAAAATTATATTATAAAAGGGTTTTCTTAAATGTAAGAGCAAAAAGGCCAAAATGTCTATTGTAGCTGAAACCCGAACCCATTACCAATAAAGCCGTTAGGCAACAGTTTTCTTTTAGCCCAAATACTCATTAGGCGCGATACCCGTCAACTTTGAGGTATATTAATTCAAAAGTCGGCATATTTATGCTTTAAAATTATTACAACAAAATATAACTCAATTGTTATTTAATCAATTTATTAAAAAATATTTTTATATTCATTTCCTTTTTTTTATGCGACAAAATACAAACTTTGTTCCTTTGTACAGGATATTGTTATAGTCGAGATACTCATCAAACTGTTTGCATTTTTCCTTTTCTACTCTGCTCCTTAGTCCTTTGCCTTTTATTCAATCTTGTACTTTGATTTTTTCCCACTCCCTGCAATCTGCTTTAAATTTGAACGTAAAAACGAGCTGTGAAAGGGAAGTTTCCCCTTTATCACAAGAATTTTGCCTGTGGCAAGCTCTGATTGCTTGCCACCCCAGCTACTTTTCCCCTTGTTGTGCCACTTTGCTGTGTCACCTTTTGTTTTTCTGTTTTGGTGGCTCGTTGCGTATGCGTAATATAAGCTCGGGGCGTAGTATTAAAGGGCTTCTCACTCAGCGCCTTCTGAGTCAATTGCAGGTGACTCATGGCCGTTAACTTGGCCCGAGCACGCCATGGCCTTAACAGCTGTTAACACGACGGTCCTGCTATTCGTGTGGCATAATAATAAGCAGTTAAGCCCATTCCTGCCCTCCATTTGCATTTTAGCGGTAATTAAATTAACGCGAGAAACTTTTTCTTTTTGTTTCTTATTTTTTTTCCCTTTTTAAAGGAGTCGCCATGTGCTGCGGCATAATTAATTGAAAATATAATTAAAAATGTTTTCTTACTTGTCTTGCTGCAAATTTTGGGTCACAAGCCATTATGAGAATGAATTTTGGGGCTTTTGAGGCTATTTTTAGGAGCCTTCGTATCGATTTCGGGTCAACACAGGCCCAGAGGGGTTGCTTCAATTGTTCTATAATGGCCTCTGGACGCTGCCGAGGGGCTGTCAACCCACTCACGTGTCACTCACACACTCGAGTCAGCCAAACCAAACCAAACCAATCCAACGCCAACATCTGTGCCCAATTGCCCGTATGGCCATTGACTTGGCCGCAATGACCAGCTTTTAGTCCTTCCCCGCATGTATATCCTGCGGTCCAATATATGTGGTGAACCCATTCTCTAGGGCTCGGTGCTTACTTCCGGCCTGTGGTCCACCAACGGTGCTGGCCATTGATATTTTTCTCGGCTTTGTGCAAATTTTATGCAAAATTAAGCGAGCCACTGATGCGTACAACAATCAGTTTAATGTCTGTATAAAGTGACTTCTATTGAATATGTGGCGGAAGAAGCAGGTTAAACTGGTTAATGGCGGAAAAACTATCAGGCGATTGTTATTTTATTACTAAATGGGTTGTAAGCCTTGTTAATACTTCGATTGTTAAGGAATCAATGCAAGTTTATTGATTATTTTGATATTTAATTGGGTATATGGGTGTTTTTATTTAGGTATATGGCTGTTTTTATTTACTTCCCAGATATATTTTTGTTGGATTTCAATCATTAAACTTAAGGCTTGACTATAGGGCTTACACAGCTTACACAGATCCTATGTCAGAAGACTAGGATAGCAGCTTTGAATAAACAGTCTGTGTTGTTCTGTCTAAGGAGTCCTTAAGTAATATAAGAAAACAAAAATACAAAATTTGTAGCTTCCTCTAATCTTTTTTTAATAAAAAATATCTTATAAAAGTCCATTAAGACTTCTGAAACATTTAAAAAACCTAAAAATTGATTTAAATTGATATTTCACTTTACTGTGTTTATATGCATCTCATCAGCTTTCACATAAACTTTATCGCTGTGGTCGGTATTTCCATTTTTTTTTTGGCAATCCGCATATCTGACCCATAACACAGCCAGCAAGCCAGGAATGAGATGGCTCCCAGCACTGCTGCCCCCCGTGCATTTCTAATTCGGGCACTTAGCCTCAGCTGGAAATTCCCCACGAAGGACCTTATCAAATTGTCATAAAAGTGCTGGCGGCACTTCAGCGCGGTCATAGGAGAGGCAAAAGTTTCGGATGATATATAATTTGTATATACATCTTGGCTTTTTTTCTCGGTTTTGTTTTGCCTGCCATCTTTTAGTTCGCCGAGGCCCGAGGACTGGGGCAAACTGGGTCATATACATTTTTGATGAGTTGTCATTATTAAATGCGAGTGATGTCAAGGAAGGGTGGGCGACCTGACAACGCTAATCGGAGGGGGGTTGGACCTGTGCCTGCAAAGACAATTTAGTTTATTTCCCTGAAAATATATATATTTATACATTTTATTTATGTGACAGCTGACAAGCATTTCTGTCTCAACTTTTACTTTTATCAGCGAAAATGTTTATTTCCCTGTCTCGCCCTGAGACTTTTATTATTTATTTGGGTGAAGTTTTTCGCCACTTTTTTGTTTTCTTTATGTGTTTCGCCTCGAATTTCCACTAGTTGTTGTGGGTAATAAAAGAATTGAGGCAAGGCTTTCAATTAATTGTGATGTTGTGCCACGAATTGTTAGCAATTAATGAATGAAATGCGAGTCTATCAATTTTAGGGTTGTTACCAAGAACTTTTCTGGGACTATGTCTGCGTGGGCATTTAATGCTGACCGTAATAATTTTTGTTCTATTTTATTTTAGTTGTGTTAAGTGGACACACCTACGCTAATGGGTCTGCTGTGTTATAAATGGTTTAGTTGAATGAACTTTTGTTTAGCGAGAATTGTGCTTTAGTTTTCTAAGACAATTTTAATTGAAATTTAAAACTGCTAATAAACATATAATATTATTTTATGAAATTATAAAAAATATACAAATCACTCCACACATTTTTCTGTCGCTTTATTCCAAGTGACCTTTCCTTAATGATGTCATATTGGGAGCACTCATCATCAACACCCCCATCTCTTGGCGAAATCAAGCGTCTCGCCTTTGATATGAAACCCAGTTGATTGGGCACATCAACACATTTGCCCAATCAGTCCACTTCCCTTCTATTTCTGTTAGATTCCCTCCTTCTGCCGGCTTCTCCTTCTTGGCCAAATCAGGGAGCCGCCCAAAAGGTGTCCGAGATTGTTTTGACATTACTTTCAAATGTCAATCGCCTGTGATTTGATTTCTTTTTCTGAGGCTTTCATTGAGTTTGGCAAATTGAGTTTCAGGTGGCAGTAGGGGGAAAGGGGATGCCTGAAACTGTTGGGTCAAATGCGATAAAAGTCGATAATACAATCGAATTTAATAAGGTAAAAATGGGGATGATGAACTCAAAGGTTTAGCTTGGGGTGGATTTTCCTCATATTGCAGCGGAAATGATAAAGATAGATTTAGGAGCTGCTTTGTTGTCAAAGAGGCTGCCAACAGGTTGTCATGGGAGAGTATTGATTTTCAGACAAAGGATTTTCAAAGCCTATATTGAGTGCTTATTTACACATTTCATGTCTGTGAAATGGCAGCTTTCAACTATTATATCATAAGGATTTTTCTTTATTTGTTAAATTCAGGCAATCAAGAGGGAATGTGCTGAATAAATAAATAATATTTATTCATGCTGTATATTAATTATTAAATGTATTTTTTACCCAATGGCACAATGCCTGTCAAGCCAAGCCAAATTGGGTTCAAATTAAACCGAGCCTACACACCTGACTTGACATTGATCGGCTTTACTGAAAGCAGCTTAAAGGCAGCCAAGGGTGAGATAAAGGAGACACCACTCAGGTTCAGGTCACACATCAATGGAGTTATTTAACAGTCAGCAGACAGCATTTATCGCTGTTCGATTTAACATAAATTTCAAGCAATTTTCCCTTGCCAAAACACCTGTCGCTTGGTTGATGTTGCTGCTGCTGCTGCCACTGTCATGCAAATTCCAATAAACTAAAGTACCAACGTCGCGCCATTTTTGATAAAGAACAGAAGGAACATGGAACCCCTGGGGGTAGCTATTTTTTGTTTTCTCTTTTTTTTCCACATTTCTGGGAAGCTATAAAATTTTTATCAGCATTACTTTTATTTTGACATTTCCCTGACATTTCGCAGAAAGTAAAGAAAAGTACTGGGTTCCAAAGTTCACCTCCATCCCCATTTCCACTTCCGACACTCAACCCCCGAAAGCCTTTACACACACACTAGATGAGAGCCTCGGAACGGGGGCGTGGCTGGGGCTCAGAGTTTGTCGGCGGCTTTCATTTCGTAAATGGCTGTGTGACCTTTTTCATACTCGACCAAAATTGATTTCCTGGACGATTTGTCAACCCCTTTTTCGGCCGATACTAAGGCTTATCAAGGCAGCAATTTTGCTGTCGCTACACAAATCTGAATTGTCGCTGACAAGGGTGTCGGCCCAATTATGCATAAGCCTAACTACCCCACCTATCTCAGAGGGGATGGAGGTGTGGAGCAGGCCGGACGCAAGACCCATTTCCGGGACCCAGGTTCGCCGTAAACCTGTTGTTGAAGTGACGGCCGTGGGTCGGCTGCTGCTGCTGCTGATGTCAGTTCTGGTTGGCACTTTCATTTTCAATTAGTTTACCCAAGTGGGCGTGTGATTTTCAACGCAGAATTTACAAAAAAAAATATGGACAATAAAGCAAAAATAAACCCAGGAGAATGTCTAATCGAATATTAGATACCCAGTATTTTACAAAATTTCTTTCAATAATTATCTTACTCTGACTTTACCTTTAAAATTTGTATAGCTTCAAATCACATTGAATTTAAAATTTATAAACCTCTCTAAATGCATTAAAAGTTCTTTTAGACCATTCGATATACCCCAAATTACCAGGTACAAGCACAAGGAGGGAATTGCTTTTGAAAAGGGTGAAGTGAAGGCGGTCGCCTAATGTTTTTTATTATTGTTATTACCGGAGCCTGGGCTCTTTCTGGCCCGGCTGATAAGCTTAAATGTGTTTGGCGCACGGTGTTTCAATAAAACTTTATCATAATTGACGTTTTAATGGGGCTGGCAAAAAAAATAATAGCGAGAAATACACAATGTTCGCAGCTTCCTTGCTAGATGTAATTTTATATTTATGAAACGGTCTGAGGGAAATAAAAGCGTTGAGAGGGCGTCATAAACAAGGCTGTCGTTGAAAGGTGCATAATGTGTGATAAGTATGCGAATATAAAAAAATATGCTGGGTTAGACACAAGCATCATAAGAGTATTTTTTTACAATGGTTTCCTGATGGCCTGGTTAAAATTGAGATATTCTGGGAAATACATTTAAATGCAAACTGGAATTGTAGTCGTCTAGAATTTTTTACCCTTGTGTTAAAATAGTTAAAAGCTTTATTGCATAAAGTTTAAAGCCTTTTCCCCTCTCCGTTTGATTAATAAAAGTTGCTAATGAAATGCATAAAAAAGGTGTTACATAAAAAAATGTCTAAAAGATAACCATCAAATCAACTTGTGAATCTTTCAACTGAGTAAAAATGTTGGCTCGCTGCGTAAGCTATCAAGGCTCTTGCGATAATATCAACGGCATCCTGACGAGTGACTATGCAAAGGTTGGTATAAAGCCAGAGACAAATAATAGCAGTAAGTTAATTAGTATATAGAAATGGAGGTACTTTTTGCTCTCATCTCATCAGATAGCTTAATGTATTGTTATATTTTATTTAGACTATGCTGGAAAATGCTGCCTCATAAACAAATGTATCTCCATATGTCGCACACTGGTTTGCTTACTAAAAAAAACCCTTTGAAAGTTGTTGGGGAAATGCAAACTTTTCTTTTTTTGGTCAGACAACCCACTGTGCACTGAGGGTAGTCCTGGAGTCTATAAGCCAGACTTGCCACAGTTGCCACTGAAACTGACATTTGCCCGGCTATTTCCCACTAGCAAGTTTTCAGATTATTGTTCAAAGTCCAATGCCAAAGCCAAAGCCAAGGCTTGAGCCTAAAGCCAGAGACAACAAAACCGACTGCAAAAAGTGAAAAACTTGCATAGGGCAACTCCAAAGTCCTGGCGTCAGTCCATTGTATTGCGTCTGCCTCTTTGAGATGTTAAGCCCGCTCGTAACTTGGCCGTGGCACCAAATGGAATAAGGCTAAACAGTAAAGGACCAGACCAGAACAGACCAGAACAAAAATAGAAAGGGAGCTAGACAAACAGAAGGCAGGCAAAAGATAGCAAAAGTACAATGCAAGATATTTTTATTGCCAACCAAGGCGGACTTAAAATGTGTCGCATGCATACATATGTATGCAGGGAGGCAGCCCGACTGGGTTTGGGGATATGAGTGCCGCATTAGGATTACCAACTGGCAGGGGGCACAATAAAAACTATGTAAGGATGTGGCTAACGATGTGAGGGCACCAAAGGTCTGCAAAGCTAATAATGTTGAGAGAAAAAAAGGAAAGTTGTAATGCCCTGAAGATCAAGGAAGCGAAAAAATGACAAACTTTTGTTTGAGAAGAGAAATGCTTTGCTTTTTTTTGGGATTTATTATTAAATTATATTTTTGAAAACAATCACAAAAATAAATTAAAAATCTTAAAATTGTCTAAGACATATTCTTTACTTTTTTTATTTAAATTGAATGATTTTTGACTCAAAAAATTCATTTTACCATAACTGTAGTCCCTTCAATATTTTACCCTGCTGACATAATGCATCACAAGCTTCACTTACCCCACCATAAAGAACTTATTCTTTTACGACATTATATCACAAAACTTGCATAGATAAAGATGATAGAATGGCCGAAGGACGGCTTCAAGCAAGGAAAGCAACTCGAAGGATATTGCGAAAGGAGAGATATAGTAATAGGATAAGAAAAAGGCCACTAAAGCTGCCAAACAAATAAAAAGGATTTTTCGTTTAGCCAAAAGTGTAGCACAGATTTTCCTAACGACCTCCAAGGGCTCTTTTTGGTAGGAAAATGTCTTCAATTTTAATTTGTTTGCCCAACTCCTTGTGCATATGTTGCTGGCGGATGGCTAATGATTTCCGGATAACCAAATTGTGCAAAGGATTACAACTTGTGTTGCAAGCAAGGGACAGCTTGGGCATAATTACAACTTGAATGGGCTATTAGTCTGTCGCTCAGCAAACATTTAAACTCATATATATTTTAATTTCATTTCAGATTTACACAGACTGGGCAAACTATTATTTGGAACGCGCCAAATCAAAGCGTAAGGTCACAGATTTATCTGCTGATTGCAGGGATGGCCTCCTGCTGGCCGAGGTCATCGAGGCGGTTACCAGCTTCAAGGTGCCCGATCTGGTCAAGAAGCCAAAAAATCAACAGCAAATGGTGAGTTCAAAACACTTTATTTACTACAAAATTTATAGATTTAGTTAATGGCTGGGGGAAAATAAAAATATGCTAATCAGAATAGGGTTTTAACCGCCCATAAATAAAGCCAAGGAAGCTATTCTATTTCCTGGTAATGTAGGGATAAATAAATTTGAACGGAACTGTAATTCGGATATTGGAAAAACGACCCTTAAGCAATGAATAGCTTGAATCCTTTGACTTCTTCCCATTTCCCATCTTGTTGAGGCTCCCTTCGAAACGTGAAAAAATCCAGGCATTCCCTTTTTCAAACAGGAACATCATGAGTCACTCCCTTTTTTCGCGTTAATTGTTCTTTACATGACAAAAAAATATGGCTGGAATAGAAAACGAGGCAAGCAGGGACCCAAGCCTGCATTATACGTCAAATGCAAATCCGGCTCAACGTGAAAATATTTCCGCAAGCACACACACTCACCGTACGGGTGTGCCGTGGAAATGTCATCCGACTGTTGGTCGTACCACAGGGCGTATGACGAACTTTTTCATCCGTGCTGCGGCGACTGTTCTGAAATTCAGTTACGAGTTGGAAAATGATGATTTCCGCCGCACTAAGCAATTTGTCGCCAGGTGGAAGTTGCTCCTCTCTGATTGAATTGGGATGACTTTGGTGGCTGGCGGATCGGAAACTGCAGCGGTTGGTGCACTCTCCAATGCTTTTATTAAATTAAAATTAAAAAGCCAGCACGGCAAGGATTTTCCCAACGCCACAAATAGCCTTTTTGGTCGGATTTTGAAATATTTTTTTTTGTCTTTTACTTTTCTGTCTGCTTCGTGCAAAGATTTCGAAATAAAGTCCTTGGTGCCTTGGCACATTTTCCTCTTTTCGTTTTTTTTTTTTGCACTGAATCTGCGGCAAGTTCATTGCCGATATATAAACAGAGGCAGAAGGCGGGTCCATGAAATAAAAATTTATTTTAACTTTGTCAGTTTTCGGTTAGTTGACGCTTTGCATTTTAAATAGTCAGCGGGGACTGCGAGAGGAGCCAACAAGTGAAATGGCAGCAGACAAAGTCTTTGAGAAAATGATAAGCTCAGCTAAACGTGCGCCGTTGTGGCACGTGATGCAGCTAAATAAAAAATATATAAAAAAAAGAAAACAGCGAAAAACGAAAAGCTGGAGAAAAAATAGCTGACAAATTGCCAGCGAAACTCGCCCAGAAAAGGAGGCGTGCCACTGCCGCGTTGACGTATGTGACATGGGCGCCAAATTGGGTTTATTTGAGTTGAAGAAGAAGCTCGCAAGCCATGCAAGGCACTGCACATTTCTACACACATCATTGACGAGCGGGAGCCAGGACTAACAGGACTAAATTTCATCAATTTGGCTCACAAATATAGAGGAAAATATAAAACCAAAAATGAGTTGATTGCATGTGAAATGTTAGCAGTGGAAAATGGAATGAGAAAAACTTTAGCTTCCAGCTATAATTTCAAGTCTACAAAATTTGTGGTTTGTTTGGAAAATAAAAGGTTCATTTAATTTATGCAAATATTGCCATAATATATATATTGCCTAAAAAAGATTTACATAAATATATAAAGAACACGCTTAACCTTTTGCAATATTCTTTCTCCGACTTTGAATCCACTCCAGCAAACATATATTTTTATCTATTCACCAAACCTGTGTATTGTCCCTGCTGACTCCGCCCCTGTATCTACTATTCGTATCCTGACTCATAACAATGCCCATGCCTAGCCTCCCTTTATCACACTTTTCGTGTTTTCAATTGCAAAGCAAGCAAACAATGCATTGGGAAAACTCCATGTTTTCTGGCCAGCTCCTTTTTTTTTTTGTTGCTAGCCACCGACTTCTTTACGCTGCCTGCCGCTTTCATTTTCCCATTTGTTTTTCATATTTGCATGGCGAAATGAGAAATCTGCGCACCACAAACCAAGTGCAGTTCACAAAAAAAAAGAAAGCCAAAGGAAATGGCAAGGGAGAGGTGAAGGAGCTCTGGCAGGACCAGGGCACATTTGAACAAATTCAATAAAAACAAATAACACCGTGCTGAGTGCATTGGGCGCAGACTAAAGTAAATTTTATCAACTTTTAAATCAAATATTAAACTTTAGTTGGCGCTTCCTTTCTTTGGCGCGTGTTCAGTCCAAAACTTTCTAATAAACTTTTCTTAGTCTTTTCTCCACCATCTCTTCTTCACTTCACTTTTTTTTATGGCCACTTTTTGCAAGTGCAAACTTTACATGAGGGTTTTCCATTCCTGTTTTTCCAACTGCAACACGTAGTGCACTTTTTTTTTGCTCCCGACCCTGCAACGTTTTTCTAATGAGTGACGACGACGAACACCCCAGCCAGCAGCTAAACCCACCAAAGGACCTGGGCCAAAGTCGAATGTGGCTAGAACCACATAGCGGCTAAAAGAAGTGGTGAAAAACTGGAAAGCGAAACTCTTGAAAAATCAGCGAAATGTAAAAGTGTTCAAAGCTAACTTTAGCGACAGTGCTTGGCAACGCGTAGCTGAAAAAAATTGGTAGCCAAAGTCACTGGAATCCAAATTAAAGGCCGCCAAAGTTGACTTTAAGTAGAAACTGCTTGAAGGGTTATACTTGAAGAGTTTTTCTTAACCAGAACTTAAGGTTTACCTAGACTTTCATTAATCTTATGGGGTTGGTTTTTAGTTGGTTTTTAAATTAAATTTTTAATGAGGATTTAATGCTATTATTTCCAAAGTATTATCATAGGATTCACGAGTTTAAAGGTATTTAAAGTCCTATTTAACGCTGGACTTGCCTTTAAAGACCTGCTTTCAGCTGAGTCACTCTCTTTGGAAAGAGCAATTTGTGCAAATTTACTTAAATGAATTTTACTACGCTACTAATTTGATTTCCACTCCGGTCTCAAACAAAGGAAGCATGTGAAAGCTGCAAGCCAAAAAGGTAGGATGGAAAAGGCCCTCTCTCCTCCCTTTCCCCGTGGAATCTGTTCACACACACAAACACTCTAAGAGATTTTCCCAATCAAGTATGCAAATAATGTAGGTGTGTGTGTGTGTGTGCGCCTTAAATGGGAAATTAAATCAAAATAAGCACATGCTGTGTCTTATATAATTGCCCGTCTTGCTCCTTTGTCCATTTTCTCATCGCTCTCCTGTCTTTTACAGGCCAATAAACGCCTTTTGTAGCCAATTTCTAAAGTCATTCTTCCAGCATTTATGGCTCTCTGTGTGGTTGTTGGTTTTCCATAAGCTGATTGCAGTTATTATCACAGAAGGCAAACAAACATCCAGAGCATCCTACAGGCCAATTATTATGTAATTAAACTAAAACAATAGGAAGAATTAGTGTGCTTGAATGATTTTCAAATACATCCAAGAATCTACCTATTGTTGTTCTTGAAGTCCAACAGGAATGCTGTCTCAGGCTGGGAGGGATTTAAATTTTAAAAGCTTTAAGAATATGGAAAATAGAAATCAAATTTGATAGGAAAACATTATTTAAAATTCAGTGTGTGTATGATAACAGAATACATTCACACTTAAGAGTTTAAGTCTCTGGGAAGATTAACTTCCAAGGCAGAAAAAGTTATTATAAAATTCCACAAAAACTTTATTGATTTCTAAAGAATTTTTAGGTATTTATTAAGTGCTGTACCGAAGCTTTATCATTAATTTTGTCCTCTTAAGGTCCTTTAATGCCACACCCCCTCCTTAAGGTTTCCATGTTCCGTTTAAAAATGCTGCTTTTTACAGTATCTAAAACGAAATCTGCTCAGGTGACAGGCAATGCAGAAGGACTTACCTGAACCACTCCCCTTCAACTGCTGTGAATCACCATGCGATGGTTGAAGCAAACAGCATCTGGCTTTAAAATTGAAGTTCATTATTGCAGCAGTCTGCTGACTTCTTTGTAAGGAAATTCTTTTCATTTTCCAAATAGATTTCCTCAGTATGAAATTCTTGCTGCATCGTTTCCTTGGTAAACAATGCACAATGTTTTTTATAGCAACATTAAAGTTAACAATCCCACGAATATTGGTTGGCTAAGCTTTTTCTGTGTACATTTCAATTGGCTAAATTTAGTCGACTTTCGGGTTGCACAATGCGGCAATGAGAACCAAACAATGGGGCAACTTTGCGGGTTAAACAAATAAAATAACAAGAAAAGAAATTGTAGCTGCGGAAAACGAATCATTGAATACCCTAGGTTTCGAATTAAATTTGATTATTATTTGTTATGATTATTATATATTATAAATAGGAATATATGGCCGCCAATCTTACGAATTTTCTAGGATAGTTACTTAGAAAATTTAAATACGAATTATGACTAGAAAGTCCTAGTTATATAATCTCTGCAAGGGTATACAAATATACCCCGATTTTCATTGTTTTGAAATTCACAATTGCGTGCAAACAAAATAAAAGAAATGAAAAAGTTGTGTAACCACAAATCAGGCGGTAAAAACTTTGTGGGCCCTTTTTGCACGTGCAGCATCCATAAATTCCAGCGCACAAATTAAGTTGTACGAAAAAGAAAAGGCGGCGAGTGGAAAAGCGGAAGGTGGAAATGCGGTGGAAAATGTCGACGGTGTGGGTGTGGCAACCAATCAATGGCTGCGCCTTCTGTTGCATAAATTAGTGGCGGCACGTGATCAGGGCAGGCAGAAACTTTTAAGTACAGTTGGGCTTCCCCATCCTCAAACTCCACTATAATGCCATTTATTTTCAATTAGGAATATAACAACTCAAAGCTTGTCCTGAGCCAAGTTTACGAGTATGTTGGTCAACATAACAAGTGCCCAGGGACGTTGTTTGTGAGTAATTTGGCCCCCTTGAAAGCTATAAGTTTGACTTAGTTTGTACTCTCTATTAGCTTATTTCTTTGCTTTGTAGGGGCCTTCAACTAAATTCAACTACCTAAACTAATTACTTATAAAAATGTAGCCAAGATAATGCAGGAGAGCAAAGCCATAAAGAGGAATACATAAAAATATGCTTAAAAAGGCTGAGATAATATAATTTTTAGTGCTTCTCTTTGCAATTTTGTTTATGTTTTTTTTTTTAAAGTAACTAAATATAAAATTTTTGATTTGGTAATATATAGTGAGCAAACTTAAGTGGAACAATGAGTTTGTTTTCATAACCAAAGCTATTTAGCTTCTTCTAACTATATCATTATTATTTGTTTATTATTTATTGAGCTCAAAATATCTTACTACATTTCAAAGCAAAACTTTTTGTAAAAAAAATATATCAATTTGAATCTATAAACATTTTGAAAGATATTGTATATCCTGTAGCCCATCAAGCTCTATGGAATACCAAGTTAATTTCACTAGTTTCCCCTTTTTCCCACTGCTCATTCGTCAAAGTTTTGGGCAAAGCTTTCTAATTACAAATGTAAATCCCCCCTCGGTCGTGTGTGTGTGTGTTTCTGTGTTTTCAGAACTTTGTTTGGCTTTTCCACAAAACTCACGGGGGGAAATGGAGTCGGTCTGGTGCTTAACTGCGCTCGTAGCATGATAATTGTCATTGGGGGAGTGCGGAAACGGAGTCGGAGAAGGACGAAGGACCCCCCGGCTGGACATGGCATTTGCCAGTTTGATAACCGGACCTTGGATGGCTATTTGCAGATGCTGCTTGCCGGGCCAGTTGACAGGGGACATGGTCTCAATGGTTTTTGCAACTGGTTTGTTGGTCAACAAACAACAGCGGAAGTGAATTACACTTCAATTGGCAGGCAGGCTAAGCTGCTCGAACTTTGGAGCTCATCCAAAAAGTGAAATGTGTTGAAATATATTTCTATTTCGGGCCATTTTTCGAGTAACTCTTGCCAAGATTCAGGCACTTAATTAGACACGGGCCGCAGCATCGTTTTGGATACTGGCGGTGCGGTGCGTTGCTCCTCTAATTGCATAGGCAGCAGCCTCCACGCACCGACTTCAAACGGCGGACCGTGGCGGCGACCTCGATTCGAGTGCTCTGCAAGATGTTCCATCTATATTTAGCCAAAGATGCAGACTTCCAAAGGCCCTAATGTAGTGTACACTCTGCCTACAGGTTGACCCAGCCGGCATGTTTATTTCTCTCTTCCCCAACTTTTCTCCCAGTTTTTGGAAAATTTATGTGCAGCAAAGTTCTCTTTGACATCATTTTTGGAGGCCACACCGAGAAGTTCATTGCAATTTATCATTGATTTTGTGGCCAAACCACCCACATGATTTAAGGCTGGCATTACCGAGGCAAGAAGGCGCTTCACGATCCCCAGAATGATTTCAGATCCCAGCATGTCGCAATCTCTGATGACCTTTTTTGAGGCAATGCTAAAGTTACCCTATCTTTTGGGGTGTTTAGTTTTGGGTAATCACTTCCATACAGAATATTCAATAATTTAATATATTTATTTACCTTTGTTTAATTCTAAAATTTAATAATTTCACTTACTGAATAATCTAAATAATAATAATAAATACTTATTCATTACCAATTCGCTTAGCCCAAAATTTGTATGGAGGTTGAACAAGTTCGTGATCAGCCTATAGATTCCTCGATTGCCATTTATTTGGCTGTGGTTGTGGTTTGTTTTGTGGCTTTAATTGTCTGTTGACTTCTGCCATGCAAATCGCTGCTCATAAGAACGAGCTGCACAACAACTTGGCCCACTTTTTCGTTTTGGCTGTCAGCTTCGTTCTACGGTCTTTGTCTCGCTTGCTTTTGCAATTAAAATTTATGAAACTATTGAACTCGCTGATATTCGGTGAATGAATCAAGATCGCTGGAGGTACCTACATATATATATATATATGAGTACATATCCATGTGTATGGAGAAGCGTGTCGGAGGGAACAAAACCAGCAAAGATCCATCAGGGCGAAGACAATGAGAGATGCTGTGCGAGATAGCCTGGGACAGCGTACCTCTTTGATGACTTATTGAAAATTCCATTTAAAATTTGTTTACTCATTGCAGTCAGAACGAAATAGCAGACATATTTCCCTCTTTCCCGCTCTCGCACGCCCACAACTGTCAAGAGTACAGAAATCAAATTAAAGAAGTGAAATGTGTTTATGTCTGGGCCTGAGCAGCAACAATAAATAAAGGGAAGTCAGCTAATAAAATGTTACTTCAGAAACATGTTGCCAACATATAAGGATTTTGTCTTTTGAGGTGTATCTTTTCGTTTGAAAAGAATTTTATGTTCCAATAAATTCGATAGTGTAGAAATATTTTGACACAATTCCAAGTTTAGCTAATCAATAATATTTTCGTTGATTTTCTTTCGAAACTATTAAAATTGTTAGTAAAAACAATTATGTATTTATCAGTATTTATTTATGAATTTGCTGGATATCCGTCAGATTCTCTGCACAGTCTGCAACATTTTAATGTCTAGATACATTTCCCAGCGACTCAAAACAAAAACCCGTCTGGCAACGAAATGAGTCCAGCAACATGTTGCGGCGATCACAGCTGTGCGATCAATGGGCAACCAAAACAAAAACAAAACCCGGCCAGATGATGCTTCCCGGGCAAACGAAGTTGAGTTAAGACCGAAGCCATACACTACAAAAAAAAAAAAAAACGATTATTTTAAATTCCTAACTAAATGGTTAATCCTAATGGGTAGGAAGTAACATCAAAAAATGAGTATAAAAATTTATTTGTTATTTTTAAAAGGGTTTTGTTTATTTATGGGACTGTCTTGTTGTTTGTTTTTATTCAAGTTCTTTGACAATGTAGTGTTGGATTCGCCTCCATGACTTTATCTATCAGTACAACTTTTTTAAAACAAAACTCTAAGTTAGCAATCTTCAAGATTCAAAATTTAAATTTTAGTCAGGATTAACTTTTTTGGAATTTCTATACTAAAATCATAATAAAATTGTAACTCCCTTCACACAAAAATTAAGAAAACCCCAGCTTGCCCCTAACATTTTCTTTCTGTGTGGCCCGAAGTGGCAGCCGAAGTATCGGTGGCACGATCGATGATCTCCAAGCCGCTGGTGGTGTTATTCGCCGGTTACGAGTCAGTAGACAGCCAACAACCAACTGTTGCTGACAGTCAGCTCGTGTTTCCCAAATTCGAAATATATTTCATGGAAATCCAAGCGAATGAAATTCGGAAAATTGATTGCTAATTCAAAACACCTGAGCGGTTTATTACTAGTGCTAAGTGAAGATAAAACAAATAAGTGTGATTGAGTTGCGATCGAGTTTACATAGCTTGTGCATGGTCTGAATTTATGCAAATTTCTGCTCTGACTGCTCGCATCATAGGAAGAAAATTTTATTTGTTTAATTGCGAGAGTTGATTGCTTTAAATTTGCTTTTTATATGAGTGTGCGAATTCCGCAATAGACTCAGTATATCAATTAAAAATGCTCGTTTAAGTGTCTTTTGCCTTGCCCCAATTAAAGTGTACAAAATAAGAAATAACGAAACCAACAACAAACCCGGAGAAACGAAGACATTTTGGGTCAAGTAACCTCAAGTAGCTAACACAACGACGGGCAGCCGCAAAGAGTTGAAGAGGTAAATGAAAATGTTTTGACCCCCTTCCAGGGCCATGTGCTGCCGGTGGCCCTTTGCATTTCCCTCGTCCCCCATTCACTCTCTGAGATATTTATCAATTTTACGTTAAATTAACATCGAATCAACATAAACAATGCGAGGAGTAGTCATAAAAAAGAAGATATCGGCACACACACGCATGCCATGCCACTCCGACACCCCCGACAGTTGTTTGAATGGGCCAGGCCGGGGGCCTAATTATCATGACGCAACTGTCAAAAAGGTGAGGAGCAGCGATGGACACGCCCCTTGTTAGCCTATCGTCCTCGATCTGAACCCTCACCCCTCCGTGTCCTGTCACCGCACCACGTCGCCTTTTACGAGCATGGCTTTCCCGGCGCATTGTGAACTAAACCTTTTTTTCCCCGTGACTCTGTGTGTCCTCTTTTGGCTTACATTTTCACCTACCAAACTCGCTCGCACACATTGGTATTATTTAGCCTTTTGTGGCCAGGCGTGAGCAGCCAAACTTCGACGACGTGCCCATATAGATTCCAGCTAAATTTGAGCCACAGCTGCTCCGGAACAGAGGCGTAGTAGTGTGGCCACAGGGGGTCGAAGTACGTGTGAATAAGGTTGAAACGAAAAAGAATCAACAAAGGGATAAATGCAGTTCAGTAGGTCAATTACAGGTAGACTGAAAATTTATTTCCTCTGCCGGAATTTATTTACCTTTCCTTATCAGTAATATGTTGCTCTTTATAGAATCTGAATTGATAAGAAATATGAATAATACACCTTTGTTTATACAGTTTATTAATGTCGAGTGTTCTTTATTTCTATGGAATAATTGTCCCATTTATTAATTCAGCATTTTAAACAGAATTCAGAGCACAGGCATTACAGGTATTAAGTAATTTTCCCACTAGTTTTCCATTTCACAAAACCTTGTTCAATGATACACCTACGCCCCTGGTTATAACATATTTAATTTCTTTCCCATTCCTCTCTTAGTGTATTGTTGGCCCAGTTTATTGTCATTCTATTGCCTCTTGTTGTCAATGTCAATGGCGGCTGAATTTAGGAGGTTGACAATAAAATACTCATTCTAGCTACAAATTACATAATTATTGCCATTGGCCATTGTTGTCGCCATGGGCTTATTGAATTTCAGTGAACTAATCCCAAGCAAGATCAACTCTTGGGTGGCTTTAACCACTATTCGATGAGCATTTAACGTGATTTTACAAAGAAGTAGCCCGCTGAGATTTCTCGAAACCCAAAAGTCAATGGCTGGCTATCTGTCAAGATGGTCCGATTGCTTTTTTTTGGGGGGGTGGAAGCCACAGCTAGCTCAGCTCTGGGACGACTAATGAGCCTTTATTTATCACTGACACTGCGATGAGCTTCGGTCAACGCCGGCGATCCATCATCCGCGAAAGCCAAGTCCTAAGCTTTGGTCTAAGCCAAAGCCACCAAATTGAGCGTTAAATCGAGCCTGACTTCGCATCGCACCGAACTGTCAAAGAGATTTGGCCGTTTATTAATTTAACAAGATTTTGGCGGGGCAAACGGGGGTCTTCTCTGGCAAACATTAAATTAAATTTTCCCCGGCTGTCGTCGTTAGCCCGGATTCATCTCCAGCCAGTGAGGGGGGGGATAGGTGTGGATACATTTGGTACCCACACGTGGGGCTCTATGACTGGGCACAGCTGTCAGCTGCTTGGCCAGACAGAACTAGGCTTTTTTTTTTGTTGTTGTTGTCCGCCTGTCTAGCCGGATAAATGTGGAAACGGCTGTTGCAACTGGCTTTGGACTTTGGCCCCTGGGGCCAATGAAGTTGCAATGTGGTAAACTTGAAGTTGCTCTCGCGCACCGCCACTGATGATGATGAGTCATGGGGTGCGTCATGTAGCACGAACCAAGTGCTGAATTGGATTAATTGGGGGCCTCCCAAATATAACAAGTTTCAAAATAAACAGATGTGATCAAGAATCTTAGAATCTAATTGAGAAGATGGCACTAAAGTTCTTTAATATTTATTCACTTTTTTCCATTTATAACTTTCTGAATTAACATCATGAAAATAAATGAATCCATTGATTAATCGGCTTACAAAGCAGAGTCAATTTTATAAAGCATAAAATCTTAAATATATATTTTAACTCCGCTTTTGCCTTCATGTCTGACATGTCTTGCTTCCTAAATTAAATCCTCTGAAAAGAGAAATTTGAAATGCCACCAAAATGAAGACAAGAAAAACCCCTGGCTAATCACCCAAGTATTGTCAAGTTAGTTTACCCATTAATGCCAGGGGCCAAAACATGCTCGAAACATAGCCATGTCCGTCGGGCTTATGTCTGTCGGTTTTTTTTTCGTTTCGATATGCCACTCGATGAAATGGCAAATGGAATTCTGTGGCTTGCACTGGATCCCCTCCACTGCCCACTCTCTCCCTCTCCGCCGCTTCTCTAACAAGTTCCGCATCACATTTGTCCAATTTGCACACGGCAAACAGTGCTCGGAGCCCGATTGTTCCCAATTATTGTCGGCCTGTCGTGGCCCCAAAGGTGTGGAAAGTGTTTTTCGATGCCATAAATTCTGTTTGCCAATTAGGCGGAGAGAGAGCTTAGACTTCAATTAGAGGGTGGCCAGTGGCCAGTGGCCAAAGAGTAGGCCAATGGGATGCAGTTATGCTTCCAAATGAATGGGTTCTCTGGTAATTTGATATTCGATAAATTTATTACCGGTTTAAGAGTATTACAAATCCAGATCTCTGAGAATTTAGAAGCTACTGCTACCAAATTTGACTTATTTCTGAATTGTTTTTCCAATTCTATAGAATGTCAACTTAATATCTTATTTTTTGGATATAAAGACCCTTCCCATATATCATTCAGATTGCTTGGAGATATTTCCTTGATCTCTGCATTAGCCCATTAGTTATGTCAACCCTTAGAAAATAAAAACTGTTTGAAAACGGCACGCGTTGCTCGACTGTCGGGCACTGGACACAAAATAAATTCATCACCGAATTCAGAGCGGAAGGTTCAAAGAACCTTTGCCGCCGACCCGACCAAATGTTGACTGTGGAACTGGTTTTTGTTTTTAAGAGTGACTCAACCCTGGTTGCATTCGGTGTCCACTGGTCACCCACTGGTCTGCAGTCAAGGTCGCTGCTTTATTTGCGGTCTGTGTACTTTGTTTGCCAAGTATCGTCTCTGGTTAAAGGGCGTTAAGCTTTGTTTACGGCATACAGCGGCCCGGCTTTGCGGCGTGCTAATTGTGGGGCATCAATAAAGAAAAACTTTCATGGACCGCACAGCGCGAATCGGAGGCTGTGAATGGGCTCCACCGCAGACCCCTTTTTAAAAGCCAGCCAAAGGACTCACACAGAACCAGCAAAGCCGCACAGTCCAAACATAAAGAACGGAAATGGTGCCCACAAATTAGCACGACTTCGAGGTTCCAGCCTTGGCTCTAGGCGGGTGTGTGAACCAAAATCGGATATACCGTGTAAGGAGATATAGTAAAGGCAGTGATGGAAAATTTGGCAGGAGATAAAGGGGAAAAAATATGTTTTTTTGGAAGATGATAACCTTTGTAGGGGATGAGATAAACCCTTTTTTTCAACTTTTAAACTTCTAATTTAAATGATGATTTATTGTAAATTTGTTTAATCATTCAATAGGTAATCCTGAAGTCGATCAGCTTTATATCCCTGCGTGTGTGGCCACAACAAATTTCTTGACAAAAGTAAACAAATTATTTGATTTCATTTATTATTGCTTGCGGTTATTCGGTTTTGTATGTTTTTTTCGCTTGTTTGAGGGCCCGTCGATGGTCGGCAAACTTCTGTGAACAGCAGTTGTGTCCGATTTTTTTTTTCGCCCGAGGGCGCAACATTGGTAAACTTTTGTGGGAGAAATTCACATTAATTATATAGGACTCCAGCGAGGAAGTCACTTTTTAGGTAGCTCAGCTAACCGGCAATCAAAACACGTTTAATAATAACTAGCTGAACAAAGATGGAGCGATAGCACGAAAATCGGATAAAACAAAAGTTTCCAGAAAGAGGAGGTAACATTGCAGACTAGGAGTGGAGGTCATAAAAGCAAAATAGTTTTGGCGAATTTTGTTCAAGGTTGATTCTGGGAAATTAGGGGACTTTACAAATTTGTTGCGCTAATTGCTAAGGGGAAATGCTTAAAGAAATTTATTTTAAATATAGATTTACAGCGATTTTAAGTAATATAAAATTAGGTCACAGAAAATGAGTTATCCTTCTTTTAATTGGTTTTTCTAAACTATTTTTTTATGAACAGAGGACTTTATATTCAAGAAATAATACCAATTATAAGGTGTTTTAGTATTAGTTAATTTAAAAATCCTATAACTAAAATTGCGTTTAACTTTTAAATCCTTATATTCCGTGAATGCAAATTCCCTAAAACCCCTTAAAGGACAGCATAAAATCCCTATATGGCTTATAGTTCTCCACTTAGACCTTGATTGCCGGATAATCGAACACTCGACCCCCGATGAACAGAACCTAATGGCTTAATTAATTGCACGCGAATATATCCCCCTCCTTCCTTAGTTCGCTGTAAAGCTGTATAAAGGAGCTCAGCTCCATAGAGAACCGCCACTCAATCAGTTGAAGATGGACAACGGCTGGAGAGACTCGCGCTAGTCATTTCCCTGCTATCCTGCCACGGCACTCAAAGCCAAGTGGAAGCGAGTCCCATTCATTAAGCCCGACTGACAGGGGCAGCTCTGGCTTCAGCCTCAACTTCGATTCCAACTGCAATTCCAAGTCGAGCTGCAATCAGCCGGCTGACGTGCCTTATCGTTTATCGCCTTGGTTTGCTCTTTTATTGTTTGCCACTCTGCGGAGAGGTCTCTTTCTTGATGTTTTATTTTATTTTGGTACGTGCAGACTTTTTTTTATAATTTTCACGCGTTGTCTTTTGATTGAAGAAGCTCAGCGGAAATGTCAAGCAGCAGCATAAACACAAACATAAATCTCAATGACGGTGATGATCGTGCTGCAGATTACAATGCCGCCGCTGGCACACAGTCAAGCCACCCACATATGCCCCTCCGGTCCCCCTCCGGTTGGCTTGACATTTTTATTTTAATTTCTGCATCTCTGCAGCTCCGATCCATTGCACAGCTGCAGTGCGGTGTCGCTTTTCGCCTCTTTAGCATAAAATATTCGCCAGAGATTTGACAAAATCCAAGCGACCACCTACGCTCCTCTTCTAAATGCGAATGGTGACACATTTTGCAATTCGAGGAAGACTGCATTACAGGAAAACTGAGTAATTAGAAGTGCTGAAATTAGTTTGGCCGATTTCCAAATGAGTAGGAGTAGAAAAAAATTACTAATAAAGGGAAAGTTTTACAAACAAATATCAGAATAATTAAACTGATGTTTACTATGAGTTTAATTTGCATTTAAATAAATTGAAGGGTGAATAGGCCTCGTTTTATTATTTATTCATATTTATATAGTAGATATCTTTTTAATTTATAGAACTTTTATTTATAAAACCAATCGTGTGCTGTGTTTCTCACTGTGAAGCACCCTCTACTATAGCTTTTTTTACTTATTTTTCTCAGATTCTCTCCAATCTTTGGTAGCATTAAAAATAAATAGCACACTTTGAACATATTGATTGTGCACATTATTTAAACGACAACTCGAATTTCGTAAGAAATTAACAAGGAAGACATTTTTCCCAGAGTGTCCCCCCTATAGCCACACCACTCCTTATTTTTCCAGAAAGTTGGTCACGCATTGTGCGACTATAAATCTCACACAGCAAAGAGGCGTTGAAAAACCATAAGAAGCGAAAAGGTAGAAATGGCAATTGGATGGGAATTGGCCGAAAGCTGCACCTTTTAAGTGGTTTTTGCTGGGCTAAAAGGCGCCTTCTTGCTACACCATTGTTGTGTCAGGTCCATCGGGGGAGCACAGGATTTTCAACGGTCTGGCTAGTGACTTCATTAGCAGTCGACAAGTTTTCAATTTCATGTCTTCAAGTGCTGGCAATTAGCCACGCTTCGTTGGCCGACAAATCAGTCTGTTGTTATGGTTATTAGTTGTTTGCCGAAACGATTTCTAGCCGAGACACTTATTAAGATTGACAGGAAATCATAAAATTGTATGCCGAGGCCTTGCTGCGCCGAGATTGTTCAGGCTAATTGATTACGCATTGGATATGAGCGGGAAATCAGATGGGAAATCTAAGCCTCACACAAATTTATGGGATAACTGGAAAATGGGTGTAAGAAAAGGGAATCTATGTACATTCAATCAGAGAATTAACGGCTGACTTTTGGTATTTGACGCTGGCTCGAATTGTTTAATTTATTTTAATGATTATTACTTGACTGCATTAGCCAACAATTTTGCATTTCGTTCTCCAATGCCCGATAAAATCTAATTAAATTCCCTACTGCTGACTGGTGGCTGCACACCAGAATTTTGGCAAATATTTGTCAGTTTGGCATGTTGACAGCAGCAACGAAAACCGCATCCCAAACGAAATTTGCCCGTAGGCCCAGTAAATGATGTTTAATTTATAACTAGCAAGTGGTGTAGCTTCGATAAACAGCACTATTCAGAATTATAGCAAAGGGTGAAGTTTAAATAATCCTGGATTTGTATAGTTTATAGTTCATAAGGAACTAAATTCTGGATTAAATTACATGAAAAATGGACTTGAATTAAATGGAAAATGCTCAATTACAACCAAACCCTATTATCTTGAACATAGCCGTCCAAGTTGGGGCTGTCTATATGGACGTACGATGTTAATATTGACATGACAAATAAATTGGCCTGCTTGGGTGCAAGTGAGACGAGAGAGAGAGCCGAGCTACTGATGCTGCTGCTGCCTGGCAAGCAAACCTCAAAATAGTTTGGCAAAATTATGCATTAATGTCGGCCAGGTCGGGTGCAACTCCACTGGGGTTCGGACGGGCAAATAATACAGGTATATTTCTGGCTGCGCCCAGACTGGACCGGTCCTGGCCAGGCCAAATTCAGAGTGCCGAGTCCCAGGCCATTGGCTAATTTCTGCGGATTGGCCAGAGAGCGGCAAAACTATGCAAAATTCTCGACAACCAGGTTGATGCCGACAGGTGCCAAAGGGCATTCATTTGTGTGCAGTTCTAACGGGGCAATTGTCTCTAGTTCTGCTCTGTTTGTGTGGATGGCAGCCATCGCCCTGGGGCAGGGGCTTAGTCTCAATTAAATTGGAGGGGATGCAAAGAAATTTCCAGCTAAAATCAGTATAATTTCCTTGAAATCCTATTTTAGATCAATTTGGAAAATAATAGAAGATAAATCTACCTTTTTTCCTACACAATTTAAATATATTTTATGGATATAAATATTTATTACTACTTTTGTATAATTTTCATTATTTGTTTTATATAATAATATTATATTTTGTTTTATTTTTATTCTATTGAATTTGTATAGATATTTATTTTTCTGCTATAAAATTTTATTTAAACTGGAAAGGTAGGTGGCTTAATTCGTTGTCATTAAAAGCCAATAAATCTTTTGATTTTAAAGCAATTTTGTTAATATTTATTATTGGCACCCATAACAATTATTGAAGCTCCACCGCTGGACAAATGAGTATGCCAGTTAGCTTGTCTGTGAACTGTTGACAACTACCGGGGCACAATTGTTAATTGCATTTCGGCTGTTGTCAAACATGACCAGAAAACGCGTGTTCTATGCTATGATTCTTCCTGGCCCTCGGGTCATTTAAAGAGCTTTGAATTTTAAACGTCACATTAGGCCGAGGCTCCGAGAGTCTAGCGGCCATATCTGTTGACGCATATAAATTGAATTGCCAACTTTATGGAATTGTAGTGCCGGAATTGGGGAAGTCTACATTCAGTCCAAAAGTCATCACTCAATTTGTTGACTTTATTTCGGCAATGATTGATGGTGGCACTGAGATATCCGATTATTTTTTATTCCCGAAAACGCTATACATATTTTTTTTTAGCTCAACTGGGATGTTTACTAGGAAATGTAACGCCTACGTCATGACTTTATTTAAAATACGCATCGTGGGCCCGAGCCAGGAGTTGCTTGTAAATACATATGAACCACAAGCACAGTTGCAGTTGCATTTATAAATCAGAAAATTATATATTATTTAGAGATCAAACTGCTTTTACGATTTTAAGTTTTGTATTTTTAATAATTGCTGGGATTTACATTGATAATAATTTCATAAAAACTAAAAGTTAAAGTGTGGGCTTCAAGGATTTCTTAGTTAATTTTTCTGTTTTATTCATCTTTCATTTTGATATTTATTTTATTTAATAATAAATTTAATAAAATCACAAGGTTTCAAATTTATCCTATTATATTACATCCAGCATTCCTATATCTCTAGATTTCCACTCGCTGCTGTGCGTATACCATATATTCTTGCAGTTGCCACAACGCTTGACACTGACAATTGCACGTTGCGTGTTCAAGAGGAATGCCACAGCTCATTGTCGCTGGACTCAGAGCTACGAATGAACATAGTTACATATATGTATAAAACGAATATATATTCGAGTAGCAAACAGACAGACATTCAGACCGACGGATGCAACAACGAACCGTTGGACATGTTAACAGGAGCATGCAACACACACACTGAATAGCAAGCAACTGCAAAGTGTCAAAGTCAAATATGCAAAAAACCAAGGGGGGTGCAGTGGGGGGCAGGCGATCCGAGTTAAACAGTTGACAGCCAAGAAGTTCAAGCTTCAAGGATATGTCCAACCGTAGCCTGGGAATTTCATGCTGCCATCACAGCTCAGGTATTACCTGCTCAGGCTAGCAGTGCGTGATGGTCTGAATCGAGATAAAGTCAGTCAATGGGAGGCCCTTCTTGGATCTCTTAATCAATATTAAACCCAAAAGATTTATTAAAGAGTTTAAAATGATAAAAAAAAATAGTAAGTCTTAAAGGATTTTTATTAAAAACAACTCTATTTCGAGCAATTAGTAACCATTTTTGAAAATTTGGCTAATTTGTGAAATCAATCCTAAGCGATCTTAAAGGGTTATAGTTAAGCTTCATCTCTGTTTGTTCGTATGCATATATTTTAATATTAAACATAAAATTTAAAGTCAATATATTCCAAGTTGAGTGAGGAAATCACAGAAAACATTTTTTACAAACGATACGCTTAAAAAAAACTTCAATGTGACTGCAATTTATAATTAAAATAACATATACACCTACAAACATATTATTTTTATTGGATTCTGAATTATTAAAATTGCATTTAAAGTAATTTTAACAAACAAGCCAGTTTTTTACATTGAAATTACAAATTCTATCAAGCAAAATGAAATATTTCTGCGTGGAAAATTTGATTCATTTCGCATGCGTAAGTTCATTATGCATAACAAATAACAATAGCCAGGGGAGTGCGTGTTAAATGTAGCCTATAATTAAATATTGTGCCCAGCCAGATGGCAAGGCGTAAGCGAAAGCCTAACGCATTTTGACAGTGCAATTATTTAAACGCCGACGCTGATGTGGCGCAAAGTGTTCATATTTTATAATTCTGGCGCTTGCTCTGAAAGCCAACAAACTCCATTGGGTGTGACACACCTTCAACGCGCCTCAAATCTGTTTCTCGCTCCGTTTTCCCTGAGCTTGCGCCAAGCAAATGCAAAATAGCAAAGGCAAAACTCGGCTTGGCTCAGCCAGCCAGCTCGGGCGTCTAATGATTGCCTTGAGTGGTTGTAGTTATGACAACCTTTGATTGCTGACCCGATTACATACAGTTGGTGGCACCCTAATGATGGAAAATTCTAAAAAAAAAAAATAATCTTAGATATTTTATTTTGATTGGGCTAAACATGGTTTTAAAGTATCTTTTAGAAAACTCTCAAAATATGATTTTACACCTTGATAAATTCTTTATGAACCGAGTTTATTTGCTTATTAATAATGCTCTCAGCACTACTTCAAAATCGATTTATTATCTTTCATAAGAAACTCGACTCCTTTCCTCAATTAAGCTTTAAGGCGACAATTTGTCTGTCGCCAAATAATGCCTCAATTAATGATCAGCTAAACTTGCTGACATCCGCGGCTAATTAACTCAAGTTGATTGGTAGCTGCAGTAGTTGCTGACTGATTTGTCAAGCCCCGCTTACCCAATTAGCCATAATTATCAGCCGCCAAAGCCGAAACGTTTTCTCCTCCGCCATAAGCTGCAATTTAAGCTTTCCCAAATCACGACTTCCGTTTGCGTTTGCCCTGTCATTAGCATGGAATAGGCGCAACTAATCAGAAAAAGATTTGGAGAATACCGGACCTGGTACGTGGGCCAAGGGCCTAACGGCTCAGCCCAATTGATTGGCCAGGTGGCAAGTGTCAAGTTCAAGGCACAAAAGGAACGAAAACAAAGGGCCAACCGCCGAAAACAATTGATAAACAAGTGAGCGGTTTGAATGTTGATTGATTTCTGGGTTCCCAATGGTCGAACCGGACACCTGCAAAAAAATACAAATAAATGGATCCAGAGAGAAGAGAGAGAGAGCCGGGTAAACAAATAGGGAAGCGTAAATGAAATGCAAATAACGCAATTGGGAAAGGAGCAGAATCATCAAATGAAACCTTCAAACGATGACGTTGACACCTGTTTCCAGCTTGTTTAGTTTCAATATTTCATTTGCTTGCACAGTCCATTTGTTTGTTTGTTTACCTCTGGTTGTCCGCGTCGCCGTTTTCGATTCGCAAAAATATATATATTTTGTTCACGGAGCCACAGAGACCAAACACCAAATTCACGCTTGGCTGCAGTTTGAGCACGACAAATGCTGGGAACGGATGTGATATGTGACTATGACATCGCAGCAGCCAAATATCATTTAATGAAAATATCAAATTTTGTTTGGAAACCTCAGCCCCATTTCTATACCTGGGCTCAGTCCATTTATTTTTCGGTTCTACTACGTACGTGTGCGGGAGAAACGAAATTTGAATTTTTTAGACATTTTATGCCCAACACGTTTCCACATTTCTCATTTGCCAGAGGCACTCTTTCCCTCTTTATGTTTTGCTCTTTATTTATGGGCCTTATAAATACATCTTTCTTTGGCAAAAGATACATTTTGAAGTGGCTTGAAGTTGATTATCTGCGAGTACACGACCTTCGTGGCTTCTGTCACATGGTAATCAAGTGGCTCTGATCCAGGTAAGAGGCACGTGCTGTGTCTTAAAGACTTCTCAAGAAGCTATTTAAGATGGAATAAAAAGAAGAATATAGGAAGGTAAACAGCTCTATTACTGGTTTTATTTATTATTTTTAAGAAAGACATAAGAAGACACAAGAAATAACATAGTTCATGTTTGAAGTGGGGTTTGCTTTAAAAACTTCTATTAAATCGTAAATTGTAAACAGCTAAAATATAATACATTTTTTCAATAATGTTACATTCAATATTATTTTATTTGAATACCACGATAAGTAAATGTTTTGCTGTATAAAGTATCTTTTAACTTTAATTAGTACAAAGCCAGCACGGCAGTAAAGCAAAATTGCAATGTGCCACAATCATTTTTTTGCACTCCACATCAAAAGGCAAACAAAAAAAAAGCGATTGCAATTCCATTTACGAGCCTGCAGCGAGTTAAATCAAAGCTGCAGCTTATATTTGTGCCGAAACAATGCGATGCAATGTGTTCATGTGTCGATGGGACTCATGCGATTCTCGTGCAAGGCTTAAACAATGCCCCATGCATAAATAACTACAAAAAACTAGCAAATCTCCAAACGAAGTAGCCATGTAAATAACGCAAAAAGCGTTGGGGAACGTATCTAACAGATACACACGCTCCATAAACTTTGAAAATCGTATGCTATATGCCACATCCCCCCCATAGTCGTTGCTGCTGCAGATGAGCATGGCCATAAAATATCAATTTCGTTTTACAACAAACGCCAAAATCGAACGTAAACTTATGAGTCTCACTCTGAAGGGAAAATGAGAAACAAAACGGGATAAAATATTGAAATAAAATACGCAGAGAAAAGGGAGAACATGAAAAATGTTGTGCCATAAAAAAAGAAGCCAAATATATATTTGATAATATATATATGATGTGTATATTGATGTATTTTTTTGCATTTCTAAAGAATAAGGATTGAGGCTATATTACAATATATTTACTATAATGTGGGGACGATGGTTGGGAACTGTCTGGAAAATGCTTTGAATAATGCAGTTGAAAGTGTCTATTTATTGTTAATAAAAACGATAGAGGAACATTAAAAATAAATACAAATTAATAACAACAATTTATAGATTTGTTAATGATCTATATTTCAATAGTTGTCACAATTTATCATATACCATATATACTTTATTCCATATTTCCCCATTAACATTTACCTAACTATGCATAAATAGTTCATTCTTTAAATTTTTTCCCATATTCAACATTTCTGACATCAAATTTATCTCTTTCATTGCAGGTGAGTGTCCGAAGCTATATACATATATGTGACATTATTTCGTCGATACGGTATTTGTACTGATTTTTATTTCTGTTAATTTACAAAACAAACGATTGTTTGACTTTATGCAAACAATGGAAATTACCACTACTCTCCATGGTGTTTAAACAATTTTAAATTTAAGCTTTATGTATTGGCAGTCAACTTTCGGACTCTAAAAGACCAGCAGAGGTAGGGCAGAGAGCGGCAGGATAAATGACTGGTTATTAATTATACGATTTTTGCATGCTTTTGCATACATATTTATGGGCACATTTTGTGCCCAGTGATTACGCTAGCCAATTAGTGAATTTCAAACATGCGGCGACCAAAGCCAACATTTTTTATGCAATCGGGCATGAAACAAACTCGAAACGCATATTGATATTTCTAATTAATTTTACACACTTTGTGTGTGCTTTTTGAACTCTTGGCAACATGTCGCGGCCAATTTCGTGTCCTGCCTCTGAGCAATATCATCCATCCGGCTGCCGCATTCCATGCCCAGCGATGTAAATATTTTGATGCTGCTCGCAATTCCTTCCAATCTAAACACTGGCATCGCAGGGCGAAGGATAGAAATGAAAACAGCTTAGCCTCAGCATCCGCGTTGGATGTTGGCTGTTGAGTGTCGGGTGTTGAGCATCATCGTTGGGCTTTGGGGGCTTAGAAGGGAAGCGGAAGGCTGTGCTACTTGCACAGCATAACTTAAGGCGTAGCTCAGGCCATGGCGCTGTGAACCGACAACCCAGAAAATAGAGAAAAAAAAAAAACACAGAATGCACCCAATTGTGTGCCAATGGCAACGAAAAAAAAGTAAACAGCGTTGAATACAGTGATGGAAATTCTATGAAACATGTGGTTTTTATAGCTCTCTGTAATGCTTTGTCAGAATTGAATAGAAAATTATAGTTTTTCATATAAACCGATTTTCCCAGCTAAACCTAAAAGGTTTTCTGCTGAACTGGCATTTTGTTGGATTATTTTAAATATTATAAAACAATATCAATATAAAAAGAAAACTCAAAATTATATTCGTCTATATTACTATTGCTAGAAACAAATATTTTTACATAATATTTTCCCCTACTTACACCCCCTCTTTCCGCCCAGTGTAATCTGCAAACACGTTCGCAGCGAAAGCTCTCGGCCGTGGCCATGCACTTTCTTTGGACGCCTATTGAGAGCGGCCTGGCAAAGTGAAACGTAGCGGCACCTTAGCATATCTCCAAGGCTAATCTTGGAGCAGGGAGCCAAAGCTGGAGTCTAGAGGGAAGTGCAATTTGCTCGCTTATGCTGCCCCGCCGCCGCCGGCTCTGCGCACTCCTGCCCGGCTTATCATCATCTCGAGCTCAGTGCCCCCCTTTATGCACATTCTATTTTCATATTTTTTTTTCGCTATATTTTATTTAACTTTGCCCTGGCAGTAAATAATCATAATATATATTTAAATTGACACCGTGTGTGCGCGTAGCTCATGCTTACCTATATTTTTTCGCTTCCTTCCATTGCATTTCCTGCAGTTTTTATTAAGGCGCCCTGCCATGGCCTTATCAATAATTTCATTTTCCTCGCCTCCCACAAGGAGCGGGGGGGGGGGAAAACTTCAAATTGGTCGCTCCTCATCTTGGAAAATTGTATAGCAATCAATTTAATGCGCTCAAGCACACGCACTTTGCAAAAAGGTCGCTGTGGAAACCACTTTGGGGAGTGGCTGGGAGAAGTGGAAAGCCCTAAAAGTGATTTTGTTTGGTTGCTGAAAAGTTGCTACAATTGCGCGAACACGCAGAAATCTTACTAAATATTTCAACACAGAAGAAAAGTAAAGGGAGGGGGCGGCAGTGAAATGTGCCGCGGAGGCAGAGAAACATGGGAGACTTCCTGGAATATTCCTTGTGCAGCTTCACTTAAGAAAGCCATATAAGTTTTGTTATATAACATATATTTTATGGGTTGTTAAATTAGCTGAAATGAGACAAGTTATCATATTACTATATAGAATGGAAGAGCCTATTTAAAAGAGTCTAGAGGTTCCTTAATAAAAGCTCTTTAGTAAAATTTTAATATTAATTTGAGAATTGCTAGGGCTTTGATTTTTCTTAATTAAAATGAAGGTAGATAATTATAAGTTAATTTTCTAAGCTTTGATCGGAATAGCTAGATATATAGATATCCTGGGAAACCCATGAAATATTCCCCTCCTATGAAATTTGAATTTAATTTCAAAAAAGGTCAAGTATCTTGGCAAACGCTGCAATGGCCGTTTCTGTACTTTCACTTGGCTGCACTTGCCAAATTAAAGTTACTTCATCGACGTTTACCAATCTCTTCGGTGCGCCTCTTTCCGTCTATTGCCCACATATGTATGTCCAGCAATTTCAATTACATTTCTTCACTTCAATCAAATCGCATTTCACTTTGGCCTTTGGCCATCTCAGACGGGCAAAAAAATTGTTTGTGCAGTACGCGTGTTGCACTTGCAGTCACTCGTAAATTGAATTTACAGTTCGGTACAGTCTTAGTTCAGCCCCTTTGCCGCCCTTTGCCAAAGTTGGGGACTCGAACTCATCAAGGGAGTTGGCCCGGCCCGTGTCCTTTGATTTTCATTCTTATTTTCCAATTTCTTATCGTTCTTTGGGGGTCGTGACTTTGGCGACAATTGTTCGGAATCGAAATCGTTATCGGAACTGCCAACATGTGGCTGAGTGTCTCCTGACAGCCACGAAGGACACTTGAAATTATTGAAATTGTTTTGCCATTTGGCGCTGCCCTTTCCGCATTCCCGAGGCCCCATCGAGTGACTTCAACTGCAGTTGCCTGCCTGACTGCCTGTCTGCTTATCATTGTCCTGGAATTTTCTCATTTTGAGCGATTCGAGGAATTTGTGTGGATTTTGGTTATTGATTCCCAAATGCCAAGACGTCTGCACTGCAGCACATCAAGCAGATCCTGTCTTGGCCCGACATTGGGTTGGGAGTGAGGGTGTGTGACTTTGAGCTTTTAATTAGTTGCTAATTGGTTTTCGGCAGCTCAGTGTCTAGTTGAAGTTACATCACAAAGGCAGTGATGTGAGTGAAAGGAATGAGAGTTCTTTGGGGGTGCGTTAAGGATTATTATTTTAGAGTTTAAAATTTATAAAGTTCCGTTCAAGTTTAAAAGGACTTTGAAACTAGTTTTTACGTTTCTTATTCCTTGTTTTAATTTAAATAACCTCCTTTAAAGCATAAAATGATGGTTTTAAATCAAAGGTACACATTTTTGTTCAAAACATTCATAATAAAATGTATGCTTTAAGTTTATAGCGAAAACATTATTAATTATTAATTAATATCCTGTATATTCATCATTATTTTTGATCTCCTTTTTTCCTGGTTATATTGCATTCAACGAATTTAAAAATTACGACAAAATTACGTCTCCCATTAATAAATATAATAAAAAAGTAGGCTACTAATAAAGCTTTCACGTGAATAACTAAATACATATATGGCTATAATTAATAATACAATTATGCATATTGGCAAACAGATTTAGTTCTTTGGTCTTTAAAATATTAAACATATATTCCAATGATTTTATTACCCATTATTTATTTTGTATACCCTTTTGAGTACCCTGTTAGTTGAGTAGCAAAATTTTAATGCGCGAATACTCCCAAATAAGAGCTGAACTATACCCCGTAAATAACTCTGGTCCCGACTCCCCCACCTGCCAGACGCACAGATAAAACCATATTGGTATTGTGCCCGAAATCAGACGAAAATACTCTCGTGGATTCAAATATTTTGTTGTGTATTTCCTTTTGCCGGCGGTTAATTAAAAAAGGGGCTTGGCCGCGGGACATTCGGCACCGGACGCCTACATTGATTTATTTCAGTGGGCTTTAAAGTGTGCATAAATCAAATGAAATGAAATTTATATATATTAAATAAAATGTCATACGTTGGGCTGGTATGACGTGACTTTGCCGGTGGCCTGGCATATCCTGTAATGGCCCCAACGACGACTCCTTAGTGCCATTAACAAAGGATTTCCCTCGAGCTCCGCACCACTCGATTGCGTGTGCCCTTTCATTTACGTCGTCTTTGTTGACCACGCTTAATCCTTTGCTGCGAAGAGAGCAGCGGCATTGTATTTGCGATAAATTCACATTAAATGAGTAAATTCACAGCATTCGAAGGAGGAGGTGGAGGAGGTGGAGGAGGATGAGGGGGTGGGGAATTAAATACAGACTCACTGGCCACCAACAATGCGACGAGTGAAGTTCAGAATTTCTCTGCGCTTGGCACACAAACACAAAGATAGAAATATCGAATCGAAGAATGTCAATAAAGGCTGCAGCAGTTTCCGCCTCAGATCCCTTGGAGGACCCCACTCCACCACTGCTGCCTCATTTTGGCCCACCAGTTCGCTTTAATGACGCTGTGTCCTGTGACAATGAGCGTCACTTGGCCAGTTTGTTGTCTTCATTTTTGGCCCGAATCGAAGCGAGTTAAAAAATGCCATCATATCGTTGCCCTGCAGTATATAGTACAGTGATCAAACGATGTGGAAAATGCAATGAAAGTTTTCATTGCTTTAACGAAAGCGGTTTTTTTTTATTATTATGCAGTAAAAAGTACTCAATATTCAGCTTACAAAGTACAAAAAATTATGTTCAACTTTTGTGTTTATAAATTCTATGATTTAAAAAGATTTTTAACAAATCTGGAACTTTGAAAGGTATCTTAAATCCAACAAATCACACAATTTATTGAAAAAGATTTTACTTAAATTAATGGAAATTTGTTAGCTAATTGTTTACCTTTTTTTTTTTTTACTAAAATACCAGGGGTATACCTTCAAGTTATATAATTATATTTATATAATTTAATGTTTCTAAAAAGAGCACCGAACAGTGGAAAATTAATTTAAATTCTGTACACTGAAAATCTCTTTTAATTTTAAAATCTGGAAATTTATTTAACACTTCTTTAGAATTACTTAACTCTCTTGCAAATACTTTTCCTACCACTGTTAACCCATTGAGTGGAGGGGAGTCTCTGATAAGACCCATGCGTCCTTCCACTGCAATTGACAACTTCGATATGAACAATATTATTTGCATTTATTTTGGTGCTTTTCTTCTCTGGCGAAAGGAGTGAATGGAGAGTCAGTTTCCCAATATTTTCCTGCAAGTCGGAGTCTGGCACAGCATCTCCTTGCTCTGTGGCTTGGGTATCGTATCGGTTACGCGATTTCGATGCATATGCTTGCTGAATGCGGTTTGGAGAGGCAACAGCTGCCACATCTTGTTGCATCCCCCAACCCATTGTGGCTTATTTGACTTTTGTTGCCTATTACGTAAGTCGGGTTTCCAATTCAATGGGCTTTAACTGTGCCGCACACACACTCACACACACAATATCTATGCCCCACTGTGGCGGGCGCCGTTCATTGTGGGGCGAGAATAGTAAATAAGTGCACCGCTCTGTTTGACACTTGCAGCTGTCAACGCGGTGGGTGATTGATCGAGATAGTGGCGATAGTGCAGTGGCCCTCGGCGAGCCAAAAGAAACGATGTTGTCAAGTGGAGCTAATGGCAGGTCCCCACCATTAACACGGCTGTGACAAATGGTCCGATCGGAGCTGAAACCCGGAAAGCCTTTAAAGAAAACTGAGGGAAAATGGTTTATGAAAGCAAAGTTTACTTTATTTCTGTTGAGTTTAAGTTCATGAATTAATGAAATATTCCTCAGAGCTCCTTTATCTGAACTAGTTTGTGGTATTAATTGTATAATTATCACAATTTTATGCTTGATAAGTAACATTGATATTAATCAAAAACAAATATTTGTTTTTACAAGTAACATTTATTAAGAAACAAACTCAACTTTCTTCAATCGATAACTGCAGCAATTTATAAGCATCCTTTCTATTTGGGCCGGAAGCAAAGTAAGCGGAGATAAAATTAATGTAAATTTATTGCCTCAATTTATAATGCAACAAATTTTTTGGTGGGGAAAGTCAGACCCAGCCTGGCTTAAGGGGCAACTTCAAAAGATAGCTTTATCAAAAATAAATGTTGACAGCAGTCGCAGAAAGTATCTAGCAGATACTTGCCGGCATTGAACTTGAACTTATCGTTTATTAGAGTTTTTCAATTGTTTGCCAAAGTCGCTTCCATTCTGTCTGTCGCAAAGTTATTATAAAGTTTGCCATATAAGTTTAGCGGCTGCTTAAAGTTTGTCCCGTGTGCTCCACCTCTATCTCTACCTCTAAGATAAGCGAGGTCCACCAAACATCAGAGCTACGACTTTTGGACTTTTGGCAGCAAATTGAGTGCACACAGACGGCGGACGACGGACGGCAGACGTTTGTCATTTGTCTGCTGTCATGTCTGTTGTCAACTTTGATTTTCGACATTCGCCTCTCTGTTCCATTTACCATACGAACTCTTCTTGATATTTTGTTTAAATTGTTACAAGCGCTATGACAACGTGGGGTGAGGGTTGGGGTGTAAAAATATGAAATAGAAGCACAACCAGAAACAAAAGACAAATTTCTCAAGCTTTTCGGAAGCGTGTTGACAATATCTCAGATGTTTCTCTGCTGGAAACGTAAAGAGAGAGAAGTGGTTAATCATGTTAGCTGTCAGAAAATTCGTTTTTTTAGACCAATTTTTTAAAATGAAAATGTTATCTAGAACTTCAGTGAGTTGGGGTTGAGCTTTACATTTTTGAAATGGAATATAAAGTAATGCGAAGATTAGGTTTAAATATATTTTTGATATTTGAACAATATTAGACGAAAATGTATTTTTATAAATATATTTTTTAACATTTATATATATGTAAATGCCATAAGTTCAAGCTCTCTTTGATATCTGGGATCGATTTCTAACTTAAAAGTGTTTATCCATACTTAAAGTCTTAATATAATCTGTAAACTACTTTCAAATAAGTTCAATAAAATATTTTTATATTTATTTTCAATAATATTGATAGTTTTCTGTTAAATGTGAAATATTTTTAATATATTTTAAAGTTCGTTGGGTAAAATGTTGTAATATTTTTAGAGATTTCTTCATATTTCAATATGTTAAATCGAAAATGATATCCATTAGACTTCCTCCCAATATTCATAAATCCCTAAAAACGATTGCTAAAGCACCTGTTCTTAAATTTTTTCAACTTATGCGTTTTAAATTATTGTAATTTTAAATATTTATGATATTTCCAAGAGAGGTTAAGTGGCTTGAACCAAAGTATCGTATCTCAAAGTCGTGCAACCTGTCACTTACTGTTTTTCGTTGTTGACAAATGAAAAGAACAGACAGTTGATGTCTGAACACTTTATCTTAATGTACATTTTGTTTTGTTTTTGTTGTTTCGTTCGGCTTTGGGTCGATCCTGATTCCGTAGGGTTTTTCTGGTGCGTGAAGCAGTTAAGAACGCCTCGGAAAATTAGCTATAAAAAACGCATTTGTTCGGCGTTTGGTAGCCTCATTTGGGAGTCATGTCAAAGTCACGACTCGCAGTCGGTGCGGCGATAAAGCAGCTCGAGGATTTACATTTATATTAGGCGGCTCAAAGGGCTCTGGCGATGAGTCATCGTTGTGCTTAAATAGATTTTATTTGTATTTATTTTATTTATTCCCTCAGCAGAGCTGCGATTTAAACTCTGTCTATATAAATTCTGTTCCTCTTTCGTTCCATGGGCAGTTCGACAACGTCAACTCGTGCCTGCATGTGCTGCGCAGTCAGTCGGTTGGCGGCTTGGAGAACATCACCACCGGCGACATATCCAGCGGTCGCCTGAAAGCGGTCCTTGCCCTCTTCTTCGCCCTCAGCCGCTTCAAGCAGCAGGCCAAGCAAACCAAAACCATTGGCGTTGGCGGCACAGGCTCTTCCTCGACCATCCTTTCTGGCGGTTCGGTTCTGGGCATTGGCATTGGCGGCAGCTTAAGGACTCCCACACCGGCAACCGGGCAGCTTAACGCCACGAATCAGCAGGAGCAGCAACAGTTAGCCCAGTCTTTGGAGAACGGCAATGAAATGGTGAATAGGTGAGTGATAAAGACAATTCTTTATATTTCTTTATGAGTTTGAAATCAACGATTTGCGGGTAAAAACAATATCTGAAATTTTCTAGCAGTTAGCTTTTTATCCGAGACGGTTAGTGTCCCCGCTACGGCATAAAGAATATGGTTTATATATTATACTGGGTTGTTGTATGTGCTAGTAGAAGGTGCTGCAAAAATATGTATCTGGAATTTGTAGGCGTGAGATAAAACTATAAGATTCAAAGATAAATTCTCAGAATCTCTGTTGTGGTTCGTGCCCTTGGTAAGCAGTTATGACCGTGTCTTAGCTACTCTTATACTCAATTGGCCTACTCTGGGTTTGTGTATAAGCTAACGATTAGATTGATTTCAAAAAGTATCTGAAAGTTGCTATTAAAGTATCTTAATTAACCTTTTTATTTATTTATTTTATATAAAATAATAAAAAAAAACTGTTAAAATATACTTCATATTAGCTAGAACTCGATTTTATGTGTTTCAGTCAATTTTTTTAGGGCCTTAAAATAAAATAATCCGAAATGATTTGATAAATGCAAGTACAAATTAAAGTTAATAAACTCAGCATAATTTTTTAAATTTTTAATTAACTAATTTAAGTTCTTTAAACTCCATTTCGCTATGTACAAACTTAGCTTTTAAATCTCTTCCTTACCGACTTACGTTAATCTTGATCCCAAAAAGTTTCTAAATAACAAACTTAATTATTTCAAATTCAACATTAAAAATAATTACTGTGCCACACTCTGTAACACTTATTAGGCACAAAAACCTTTATTTTCTGCTTAAAAAATCATAATTTAGTTACCTCAAAAGCTAACAAATCGCATTACATTTTCTAAAAATCCCTCAATCTTGTTTAACTTGGAGATGCCCCCAAAAAGTAATCCTGCGTCTGTCATTATTTAAACTGTGTTGCTTCCAGGATTCTATTCAGGATTCTACATCCAATTCCAATCGATGCATAAATCCTCCCCAACATTTCACCCAAAAAAACGCAGCATATCCAATGTCAGAGATTTCCTTTTGAATTTCTTATAGACTGTCATAAGACATCCGAAACGCATTTCTTTCTGCGCTTACCCAAAATTCCAAACAAGTTTAATATGATTTATTGGTTTGTTTGCCGGAAATTACAGGCAGGACTCGATTTCGGGGGGTTTCGCCTCACACCTCGCCCAACAGATGTCATCAGAAAAAAAACGGCAGGAAAACTCCAGAAAAGCAAACACAATTGGCATACTACAAGTTTAAAGAGAGGAAAATCTCCGTAGGGCTGCTGCCGACACAGGGAAACTCCAAGGGGGAAAGTACTCTCTGAAAAATTCAAAGCAAGATGGCAAAATTAGAAAACTTTATTTACCCGATGTTGGCTGGGAGGTCCTTGTGGCTTGGGTTTGGGGTTCCTTCCTCGCTCGGTGTTTGCAACCCTCGGGGAATCCTCGGAGTTGCAGACAGGAAGCGGAAGCTTTTGTGCGGCGCCCCCCATTCAGTTTTTGGTCGTTTAACTCTCGGCCCCCGCCCCCCGGGCCAATGTGTTGATGACTTTCACTGACTATGAAATTTAAATGCGTTACGGAAATGTTTTGCGTTCGCTTTTGGTCGAGCAGACAAATAAATTGCACGGGATTTTTATGGTCGTCCTTGCGCCTAGTTGTGCGGTAGGCAACACATTTTTTGGGGGGCTCCATTTAAACTTTCACTTGCGACAAAAGGGGGAGCGGGAAGCGGAAAGCGAACCTCCAGAGCGTTGTTTATAATGTCTGCGGTCTGTCGCCCTAGACCCGAACAGCCAAGGGGATTCCCCGCCAGGCAGTCGGCAGAACGGTGACAAAACAGCAACCCCAAAAGGATTACACTTGAAGGAAAATTTTTGGGAATTCAGAAAATGAATGAAGTTGTGAATAAAATAGAACTAATACCAGCTTTTCTTTTAGTTTTAAATATTAATTCATTACTTTTTTTACTAGAAAGATTCTATAGTATTTCAACCTCCTTTTCTCCTGCTAGAAAATTATATATTTCATTGAAACCTTTAAATTATGAAAATAGGACGAAATAGCTCTTGTTTCTCTTGGTGTACTATTAAAATTCCTTGCCGGTAAATTTTCAAATGCAAAATTCAAAACCATTTTAACGACGACAGCTGCTTCTGCATTTCGGTTAGGGGGGTCCTTCCAATGTCCTGGCACTTTGCAAATTCCCTGGTTTTCTTTAAAGCTCTGGCTGTGATTTTCTGGGGTTGCTGGTGGGAGCAACAGCAACATGTTGCCCTGACGCACATAATTAAAAACCAAAGGACATTTCTACTCGGCTCCCGGAATTGTCTTGGATATGTTTAAGATTTCAGCAACAGCTGATCCCGTCAGCCCCCGCCAACATTTATAACTGCAAATTGCTTTGGCAGACATGCCGGCAATATGTTGCCCCCACTGAAGTGTATTTATAGCATTTGTACGCGAGCTTTCCTTCTGGAATTGGCTCGAAAGTAACCCCCGAGGACGGTCCCTTTAATGGGGAGGAAATTCCCATGCACGTTGGGGCATCGAATCCACCCCCAATCGTTGGACAAATCCGCTCACGTGCGTGTGTTCCTGTGGCTGCCTAATTCGCATGCATTTATGCGTGACCATGAGCAGGGCAGGGCCACTCCCCCAGGATCAGGCTAGCCTTCTGTCCTGCAGTCGTCTGTCCTGGCTGTGGCCACTCCACAATGGCAGGTTGTCAAGTCCCTGGGCCGAGAGGGCTTCAGCTTCCTTGTCCTTGTGCCTAGTCTGGCTTAACTTTTGTTGTCCTGCGGGCTTGGTTTTTTCCACATGGTCTGCTCCTCTGTGTTGAATTTATAATTCCATTTGTGGTTTTAATTTCGTAAATGTGAGATTAATTTTATTCAATTTGTGTGCCCAGAGTTGAACGGGTGTGCAAAGTCCTGGCTGTCTGAGCCTGGGGTTCCTTAACGCTTCATTGAGTGTCAATTGTTGGCAATTGAGGCAGTGAAAAGAGGAGAGAGAGACCTTTGACCAATCCAAACGATGTTCTTTCTTTTTTTTTTTTATTACAAAACTGAACAAAATGCATTCAGAAATACTTCTTATCAAGGCGGTTCTTTCCGGCCTTGTCGGACTCATCCATCATGGTCTCCAATAACTGCTCCTCATCTGGAGTAATTCTGGTTATGAATATATCCCGAGTGGCCCTAAATTGGCCGCAATTATTCAAATGTTCGTTCTCTAAGCGAAGAAAGTTCCATATAAAGCGTCGTGTCATCTCACAAAAAGAAACTATTGAAGTGCCAGTATGCGGAGCCAAGATCTTGTGATAGACCAAGATGAACGCCAAAAGCCAGGTAAAACGCAGCAACGTGTTTTCAATAATCACAAAATAATAAAACCACTAAAAAAAAGCATTGATTAGAAAACAGATTAAATATAAAAAAAAACTTCAAAGAGCACCTTGGGATAGACAAGATGATCGCGCAAGAATAGGTTTTCCCCCTTCCATTCCCTAAACAAACCAAAGTCCTTTAGCGTGTCCCAGGCCAGTGAGTAAAATGTGGAGATTAGGGCACTGGTTAGATAAACCCAAGTCCAGGGATTTAAGAACACATTCTCGTAATTCCCTGAAATATAAAATAATAACATCCCAATTCAAAGGCTAAAGCTTTAACATTCACCACTAGTCTCCATCTGGACAAAGGCGAAGACGACCACAACTATGCTCAGGGCATACTTAAAAGCATTGATCACATAGTCAGCGGATCGGGAGCTGCTATCCCGGTATCGTCGCAGGCTCTGCCAGAACCGATACCAAGGAGGCAGGCACCGAATGACGGCAACTGCATAGTCTGGCCCAAAGTCAAAGGCCGAGGGCCAGCCCATAAAGTAGCGAAAATAGAACCTTAAAAGGCGATAGTGATCGGCGAAGCAAACGACCACTGAGCACCACTGATCCGCAAGCCAGAAATCGACAAACTGAACAAAGAAAAAGGGAGCCAGGAGCACGCGACAGGTCACACGTAGCAACCAAATCCTGGTCGAGTAGAAGAGGATGCGTATGGGGTTGAGAATAATAATGGTAACGACTATCACCGGTATCAGAGGCATCATGTAGGGATTCTCCATGTAGAACTCTTGGTAGAGCAAGTACAGTAAAACACTCAGAGAGCACAAGTACGCCAAGAAACAGGCCATTTCCAAAGCCTTCACTCCGCCAACGGCATCGCGTCGTTCCAGCTCAAAGATCAGCACATGATTAATTCCCACCTTTTGCCAAACATTCACATTAATGGCCAAGTAGAGTCCGAAAATAACACCCGAAATGGGACCTCTGAAAAGGTTGACGAAAATAAACCGAAACTCTGGAGTCAAATCTAAACAGAAATCTGAAAGTCAGAAAGGGAATTCGAATTATGTAAATGTTTGATGCTTCAATGGCACCTACACACAATCAGGCTCATGATGGCGCCCACTGAAAAGAGGCCCATGGAGAGGCCCGAGAAAAAGAGGTGCACCGGAGGCGTGGGTTGTCCCAGCGGCGGCACACGAAGACTCTCCATGGCCTTGTTGCGATCCCCCTTGGCCAGGTGCTGAGTGTAAAGATCCTCGACGGTCACAATCATTCGGTCCAGTTCCGAGTTCATGGTGAAGTTTGCTTTTAACACAAATCGCTTGTACCAGGTCATCGCTGCTTCGGACTTTAGATACTTGTCATACTTTTTGCAGATCTTGCGGAAGGCAGTGTTGTTAAGGGTTTGGTAGTTCTGCATCATGATTAGGCTGTAGAATTTAAAATTAAAATTACTAAATAATTACAACCTTAGAAGAGTTATAGTTCTTTCCAATTTCAACATTCTGAATTATTACCTTAAATAAAACTCCTTCATGGCCAGTCGTAATTTGTTGGCCGAGGGCAGCTTTGGGCTATCCTCCTCCTGGTGGTTCCTGGAGGTCCCCATTCCTGGCGTTACAGTTCGTAACAATTGGTACTTCAGCGTAGCCATCTTCCGGCGAGCCTCTGCCTGCTTGTAAATGAAGAAATCATTCACTCTGGTTAGCTCATGTTGGCAGGTGTTTAGGAAGAGAGTCTCAAACTCCTCGTAGTAGACTCTATTCAATGCACCTTCCTCCGGGGCCTCATCCACGGCCCGCATTATCATGGCCTTCAGCTCCTGGAGATGGGATTTTATTTTAGATTTTATTCAAAACTTAATTAATAAAGAATTCCCGACATTGTACTTCATATATTGCTGCTGCCATTCCGATGTCAAAAGACTCTCAAAGGTCTTGCCAAACTTCATTCTACCAGAGATTCTTGGTTTTTTGTGGATGTTTTCGAGTTGACAAAAAACACAAATTACTTTCTCTATCACTTTGTTGTTTATTCAAAAGCAGGAATGGAACTTTTTTTAAAGAAAAATAATTATTCTCCCTTTTATATTCCCTTCCACCACATATTTGTGTTCATTTAAACTGGAATAAAAACAGTCCCGCTTTTACAGCCAACTTATTTAACGGATTTACCTGATGCCTATATAAAAAAGCTGTTTTTTTTATATATTTTATTATAATAATAATACCCTCTGCAAAGAGAGCAAACCATGGCAACCCAAAGATTCATCATTCATCCCTTTTTTGTTTCAAACGAATAACACAGATGGAAAGTTTCCATTGTTCGCCAACAAACCACGCAAATTTTCTTTATTTCTTTTTTGTTAAATGTTGACATTTTTCCTTTTTGTTTTAAAGGACAAAGTCCACCAAAATTCACTACCTCCCTTGAAAATCCAGACTTTCATGTCGCCCCGTGTTTTAATAAAAATAAAGTCACACTTTTGGAGTCACATTTAAGGGTTGGCCTCTTACAACTCTTTGAGCTTCAATCGATGACAAAATTTCGATTTCACTTGTTAGCCATTAGTCATACCAAAAGAAATTGGTTAGCCAGAAATTGTCATCTGCAGGAATCACATGGTAAGTGGATGGAGGAAGCATAACAAGTCCCATCTCCTTGGAGTAGTAGAAGTAGTCATCATCAAAGTCGGCATTCATCTTCCCCTCCGTCGCAATGTGAAAAATGCGAAACAATTGCAACGATGATTACTTTTTCCAGCAGTTTTTCCCCCCTGTTGTTGTTGTTGCTGCTGGGTCGTAAAGGAAAATTGAATTGACGGTGGGCTGGGCCTGAAGTTTGTCCATCCCCTGGGGACCATTTCCCGGTATAGAGAAGAAAAGGCTGACGTTGAACAGGGGAAGATCAAAACAGGTGAACTCCATAATTATATGCTAAATACTGGATTAATTAAGTCCCCGGGAACCATTAGCTATTTGAAGAACTTGATTAAGGTGATGGCTAGGGGTAGTGAATTCTTGTGGAAACTAAACCAGCGGAAAGTTGCAAAATGTGCAAAATATTAAAGCAGGCGAAAAAGGGGAGAACTAACTTGTGGGGGCAGGGTTGGATTTATTTTGTATGCCTTTTAGTTGGCCAGAAGTTTGAGGTATATAAGGCAACAAGAAGGGTATACAAAATATTTTATTTTAATATTTAATGTGCCTAAGGAAACAGTTATTATTTAATGTTTAAAAAAAGTAACTAGGAATAAACGAATGCTTAACTTAAATATCTGCACTCCATTTTTTTTGCGGTTTTTCCTAGCTGAACAACAATAACCAAAAGGCAAATAAAAATATTTGCATAGACGAACCGTTCAGCAATTGGAGAGACCGGCGGCAAGTGAACAATGTCAGTCTGGGTTTTAGTGGGCGGAACCCTGGGACAGGCTCTATAAAATGAAAAGTAAACAGAGCAGCGTCCGCCGTTTGCCATTGAAATGATAAAGTGTCCAGCTTCGTCCTGTCCGCTCCTCGCCGCTCCCGAGTTCCCAGAGGTCCGACAAAAGGCAATAAAATGCATGCTTAGTAATTTTTTTTGGGCAGGGGCTTAATGCCATTAGTGGGGGAGCCGGGGCAGAGTCAGTCTGGAGCTACACATCTGGCGGCAGTCGGATCGTATGTTCTGGATGCCAGCTCAGGCGAAAGGCTTTTATGCTCTTTGGATTTGTCTAAACAAAGATTTATTGGGTCTAGTACTAGTTTTTTGAGCGGAAAAGTCAGGGGCAGAAATGTTGTTTCACTGATTAAAGTTGTAACGGGGTTTAAGAGGGAAAGTTGTGGGAGAATTAGAGAGCTATTACTAAGATATTACTGAACATAATAAATAAAAATGTCTCATTTCCTTATTCAATCTCTTCTTTGCTAATGTACTAAGAAGAGAATTCTTACAAGAACAACTTTATTATGAAATTTGTCTGTAGGTTGCCCAAAAACAGGTCCTAGACTTGGCAGCCTTTTTGAGCTCTATGCATGGCTATCATCATCAACTTTCTTTCACGCCCACTTTTCGCGAAAGCCTAACAGATTTCCATAGCACTTTCAATCGGCAACTCGTTTGGCTATTCAATCATCTCAATTTCGGCGCTCCTCTCGTGTGCCTGTAAATGCAATCATATTTCGCCACTTAGACCAACTTGCAATGGCCATAAGCTTTACAGCCAAGATTTCTAAAAAAAAAACGGTGCTGAGATACACTGTGAAATAGTTGAAAATTCCAAATATATTTTCAATTTATAAATTATAAAATATATTAAAGAAATTGGTAATAGGTTCTAATAACAATACAATACTTGTAAAATCCCTCTTAAGGCATTAAAAATATAAAATATTTTGATAATTTCCAGAGACTATAATGTAATAATGTCTCCTTTAACTTATTAAACTCTCGTTCAGTAAATTAATCATGAACTTGACCTTCGAGGTCTTTAAGTACATAATTGAAAGTTAACTCATAGTCCACACAAACTAGATCGAATAAGTTGAGTGTACCTGATCGGCTTAGTGCTAAACTGGTTTTCCGATTGAAATTAACCTCAATGATTAAACAATTTTACTTTCCGTCAAGTATCGCAGATTCCCTCTGCACATACACTTTTTATGTGACAAGAAACTGCGGTGTATTGGCCATAATTGCTTACTTTGTTAAATTGCGACGATTTGATTGTTGGCCAACAATAAGTTAAGGCCAGCTTAATTGGTCTTGTTTGCTGTTCAGTTGACCCCAGCAGCTGTGGCACGAGCATTGCCCCCTTTTTCATCTCCATTCATGGAGGTTCAAATTTGAAATATTTATAGATAAGAAAAGATTCAATCAAATGGCTTTTGGGAAGTATTTTTAAATTGAAGAAAATTAGCTCACTAAAACTTATTAATTTTAATAGCTGTAAAAAATACCTATTACCCTTATTAAAACCATTTTCAGTATGAAATAATTTACAAAATATATTTAAAAACAAGTAAAAATGGTAACACTGCTTAAAAGTCCTGAAAATCCTGTTGAACAGCCGGTAGATTGGTTCGCTGTCGAGCATGTTCCACCAAACCCGAAGCGTTTTCAATGGAACAACTTGTTTCTCGGCTGCCTTCGCCTCGGTTCGGTTCGACGCGAAACCTATAAATACAACTGCAAGCGAGTTGAACAAAAACAAATTTATTTAAACATTTGACGCACGGCTGCGTCGTCGCGGAAAATGAGAAAAAGCCCGGTTTTCTCGTACTTTTCCATTTCTTCCCGCCATTTGACTTTGGAAAAAGTCTGATTCACAGGGGGATTATATCGGTCGAGATAGGCTTTGCGTGCGGTTTTTTGAAATGGTTTGTTTTGATTTTTGCCACTGGCAATAACAAATAACAGTGTGTGATAATAATTAATGTGAATTAGTGGAATGGTGTGATTTAAGACCGCCAAGAATAAAAAGTTAGTGATTGTGAATAATTACCCAATATTAAAATAAAATACAAGTAATATTTTCAACAAGCTGTTGCATATGGGATGTCTTTAAAACATTTATGCTTAAATCACATAATTTAAGGTCTTATCCACTGAACATATTAAAAAATTTTAAGGCAGACAAAGTTTATTCTTAGCAGACAAAGCCAAATAAATCAGAGAAAATCAGATAAATGTTCAGACATTTTGTTTTGTCAGACAGAATGGATTCATAATGAAAAGAGGGTTGCAAGATAATTATCAGATTATAAATAGTAAAGGGTTCGAATAAAAGCCAGGGATATTTAAATGTAATATCAGCTATTGGGAAAGTTCTTTTAAGACAAAATGCTTATGATATTGAAGAACTCCTAAAACCCTTTTAACGTTTATTCAACCACAACAAACTTAATTCTGTTCTATTGTGGCTTATTCACTCCTAATTTAGCACCTTTCCGTCTGACTGCTTCGAAAGTCTTCATAACCTTTTAGAAGAAAACAGGAGTTACTATAATTAAGAGTCCGATAGATAGAGCAGCCAACCGAAATTGGGGTCCAGAAGGGGTGCTAATCTCCGTTGTCATCGGTTTGGATCACAGATGCTGCAGATGTCTGGCGACTGGTGTATAGCCGGTTTTTTTTTCGGATCTCTCTTGGCGGCGCGTGCCTTCAATTAATCACCGCACACAATCGGGTTCTTAAAGCTCATTGGCTTGGTTCCTTAATTTAATTTTATTCAAGTGGCAGCTGGGTTCGAAAGGATTATGCTCGCCTCAATGGAAAGCTGCTTGGTAGTTGCCACATACGGGGATTCCTGCTAATTATGGCATCTGAGACTTGAGCCAAAGACGTTCCTGTGGAAGGGATTTTCAATTTTCAAGCAATGCGTTCGCTCTGCCCCTGACATCTGACAAACTGACAACCTGACAAGCGTAAAAGGCACTGTCAAAACCAAGACCGTAAGGGGGCATTGAACTCGTTTAGCAACCCTCACAGAAGCCAAAACCAAAACCAAATCAAAATCAGAATTGAAATCGAATCGATAACCCCGCCAGAAATTCGAGATATCAAAAAGCAAGCTGTCAAATTATCAAACAAGCGGAGCCACATCACATGTAAAATCAATTGCCGAGGCAAGGAAGCCCTCGAGGTACTGCCAGATACTCCTCTGGCAGCATCGGCTAATGATAGGGGCACAGTGTCTCGGGGCTAGGAGTCGCTGCAGTAGCTGACAGTTGAGGGAGAAATGTGTATTATGTTGATGACAGCATTACGCTAAAGATTTAATTATGTTAATGATTATTGTTAAAGTGGAGAAGGGTGAGGTGATCGCCGATCGGGGTCGATTCGTGATGGTTATGATGGCAGTACTGCGGGTTTTTCTGTCTCACCTGAAAATAAAATGAATTTTCTTATTAAAGGGAGGAAAAATTAGTTACCTTGAAGTATCTTCTAATAATAATAATAAAAAAATAACTAAACAATCAGATAATTATTTCTTTCAATCAAGACCCCCCACCGTCTCACGGAAATGTCAATTGAAACTTCTCAAGTCTCTGGAACGATTATGAAATGCTTTGTTTTCTGATTTACATGCAAAATGTGGGCCACACCTCGAGCACCGATCTTCTGACGGCTTTTTTCAGCATTTAATTGGTTGACTGGAAACAGAGTTTTCGAAAGAGTAAAATAGGCGGAAAACAAATGTCACTTTGAGTTTCCCAAAAGCAGCCAAAGTACACATAAATCTGTTCGCTCCATCTAGATTTGCCCTCCTTCTGGCCGTTCCCCTGGCTTCCATTCAATGCAAAATGCCGTGACAAATTGTTGATTTGCTTTGACATATAAAAAAATGCTTTTTTCTTCAGGTTTTCTTTTCGGATACCCAGGAGTTTTGCAACGAAAAAGAGGCAAAGTTTTCAGAATGATTGAAAATATAATGCAAACTACATACACATTTATTTTATAATTTTTAGGCTTTTCTTTACAACATATTTTAGTGGATAAAATACATTTTTATTTTCCTATAGAATACCTTTTTATTCTATCCCAAAGTTTTCACTCTTTTATTTTGATTTGTAAAGATTCTTCTTTAAAACTTTCCTAAACAAGTTTCCAGGGTATCACCATTGTAGTCACCTCCACATTCAGCTTTTCCTCTGTCGCTTTTCCCTTTGTTTTTCATTCGTTTTGTATTTTGTATATTTAAGCGGAAGCTAAAAGACTCTTTCAAGTTGATTTCTGCTCCATAAACTTGTCTATTTTTATTTTGGTCCCCGCTGCTCGCTGGAGCGCAAAAGGCAGCCCCCACCAAAGGCAACCCCAAATCCCCTGCATTTCCCCCCCTCATGAGGCATTTTTCAAAAATTTGGAGCAGCACGTGCATTTGCACGTTTTAAATTTGTCTCCCTCAGCCCTCAGCCTGCCCCCCCAGTTAATGCCCTGCCTTTTGTTTATATTTAGATGTTAGTATTTTTTTTTATGTCAGTTAAGAAGGGGACTGAAAGGGCTTGGGGAGGACTTTTGCGCCATAAATCTCGTCAGAATTTATTTGTTAAAGCCAAAGACGAAGTACGGTTTGATATGCAGCACTGCATGTGCTGGGGGGCGCCACGTTTGAGTTTCTAAAAACCCGGCGAACATAGTTTCGCTGGAGTGATTGAACGTTTGCATTGCTAGATTTATGGCTACAGTCAGACCCAGACAAAGAGCCAGGCCAAATGGGCTAAAGACCCGGTCCGGTCCGGGTCTGGTCTGGACCGGAGATCAGTTACAACAATGGAAAAGTTGGACCCATTAATTCTCTGTGTAAATTTCCTTTCAAAAATTGCACTTTGGAGTAGGGAAATCCCCCAAAATTACCACCCTCGCTCTAGGGTATCTTAGGAACTGGTGTTCGTGACGTTAACACTTAACATTCATTATTGAATTTATACTAAGAAAAATAATTATATAATTTAATAAATTGTAATACAAAAATTCACTTTTTTGAAATGTTAATTTCGCGTGTAAACATAATCCTAATCTCTTAAAATTTATAGAATTTTTCTATTTCCTATTTTCCTAGTTCTCTCTTCTTTTTTTTCCAGTATCCCTACATTTATAGGTAATATGTGTGCGTGTCTTTTAGCAACTTTTTGCCACTTCTTTGCCGCATATTAAATAATTTCCCTGGCCAACTTGGGGGCAACACTGTACGTGACTAAACGTCAATTTCCAGTTGTGCCCCCTTGGCGTTTCCTTTGCCCCAGCGGGCCTGGCAAAATGCATTTTGAGAAACCGATTTTAATAATTTCTCAGTGCGCCCCCAAGGCCTCTTATGCGGCGGCATAGATAAGGCCTGAGTAAACGAGTCCCTGCCACTTTTTTATGCAGCGTGCAAAAGTGCAACGTTCTGATAAGAACATCGACTTGTCCTTCCACTCGAAAGTTTTCTCAACTCAACTCTCGGCCGATGGCATTTTAAGTGTGTCAAGAAAGTTTAGTACGTGATATTTCTTAGATCGAAAGATTATCAATGAATATAGCGGGGGTGGTTTAATCGGTTACAGAAATTAAATAAAATAGTTAAATCATCAAGAGGTCCCTTCACTTAATCTTTTCTTATGTTATCCCCATTTACTTGCCGCCTTTGCCTCACTTTTGGGCGGAAAAACAAACAGCAATTTGCTTAAATTTATGGAAATTGTTTGGTGGGTGGGGATAAAGTCGAGGGGTTTTCTGATTCTGGTCTCGCTTCTAGCTTTGAGCTGGGGTCTTGGCTTTGTGCTTTGATTGTTGGAATTGTTGCTGTGACTGGCATGATTACGCCACCGCTGCAAACTTTCAATAAATCAGAAATGTGTACCTATAAGTCAAGGGAAATATAACTGACAATCCCCGTACACGTGTCGAATCCCTCGTTACATTTATCGAATCGAATCCAGCCCTTTGCCCATTACATTTTACGACAAATTGATTAAGCATGAACTTTGCACCCTCGCCTTGCTGTGCCACGCAATATGACCACTTTGAGAGCATTTAGCAGGCACTTGAAAAGTCCTAAAAAAAAAAAGGAAATACAGGACTTCGACCGCCCCGCGGGTGGGCACTGCAGCCACCCACTCACGTGTCACGCACACGTGCGTATTATTTACACGCAATATTTTTTTGTTTCCTGGAAGCCATGGCTTGTTTTCGGAAGGCTTTCCATTCTTGTTATATAGAAATTATCGATTTTCATCCCAGGCTAGCGACAAAAAAAGAGCATTGTTTGGGTCATATTCCCATCTTGCAGCTTGAAAAAGCGAGTGGATGAATCTACCCCAAATCTAGGGCTATACTCTTCTCGATTAGCCGCATCGTCGGCAGTCATACATCAAAAACAAATGTCGGGCTGTCTGGTTTCCCTTTTCTTGCACGGAAGTTGCAAATATGTTCACTTAATTGCATTAAGTTCGGGTGCCAAAGCAACCCCTAGATGTGTTTTTGGGTTAAGATCAAAGTACTGTGCAAATATTTTGCTATGGTCATCCGAAAATGGATTACTTTTTCCCTCTTTGCACTGTATTTGACTTTGGGGCGTTGCCACCAGACATTGCTTTGATTTGGATCCATTTATACTTGTATTCCAGCATCCCCTTCTTAATTGCAAACTAATTACACAGAGTAAACAGTCCATTTTTGTTAAATTATCCTTTAATTGGGGTGCTAAAATGCAGGGTTTACACTAAAAAAAACTTATAGAGGTAAAAGTACTAAAAATGATTACAGATTATTATGAAAAACTAACTTTTAAGAAGTTTCATAATATTATTTTTAAAAGGCAACCCAATATGCAACATCAGAATTATTTAAAATTATTTTCTCTTATTTAAATAAAGAGTTCCCTAAGAACTATCAATGAAAAAATACACAAAATGCTAAGAAAATGATTAACAAATATGTGAATTAAGGCTACAAGTGAAAAGTGAGCTAAATCAGTGCCAAAGTTGCATCTAAATGCCAAAATTAAGTTAGTTAACGAGTTAGTTACTCATCATCATCATCAAACGAAATGGGCAATGCATCATCCTCGTCGGCGAATGGCGGAAGGAATTCACGAAAATGTCGCAGTTTACCCAACTCACCGGATGTCAGAAGGTAAAAAGAGAGTCCATGAAAAGCCCATCCATATCTAAGTCAGAAATATATATATACTTTTCCAAGAAGATGTCAGGCCACATTTCTGGCCACTAATGAGTGTCATCATGCGTATGGAAAACCTTTGAATTAGCCAAATGTCACAACAATAAATCAAGTCAATCATCCCCGGACTCCGTTTCTAAAAACAAAGTTCCACCAAATTTACGATAATCTCTCAAGCCAACAGAGATATTTATAGAGTCACGAATGCTTTTCCGGGGGCCTAATGGAGACGACATTTTGTGGTTCCCAAGATCTTTCCCGGCAAGTGCCAATTTTTCCCAGCTCACTCCAGATTCATAATTAATGTCTGAACAGTCTGTCCGGATTTCTTATTCTCTTCCATCTGGTCCAGAGGTGCCGAAAACGATCCAGAAGTTGACACGCAAGTGTCTCGCCGCAATGATCGGAGTGCAGAATGAACCAAAGTGTTGGCTGCCAGCCAGGCGGCATCTGAATTCAGCTGGAGCCCTCGAAGCATTGCATAATCAAGCGATCGCTGGAGTTCATCTGCCTCTGGAAACCTGAAAAATTGTAATAATATTTCAAAGTGCATTTGAGATACATTTGTGTGTGCCATGAGCTCGGCAGGGAATCGTCTCTAACCCCCTGGAAAATTCTTCAAACAGAAACGCAGGCCGGGAATCAACCACCGTGTCTAAAAACCTTTCCGCCTTTGTGGTGCGACACTGATGACCCTCCCTCTCTCATGCACTCTGCCTGCCAAAGTCAATAAATAAAACATTTGGCAAAAGTTGCATAATTGAAAAGCAGAGAAATATTTGAGTTTGGGAATCACCGAATGGCTGTGTGAGCTACTTACTTATCAGCAGGCTGGATGCAACCCTTGGAAAATTCTGTTTGCCAGAACAACCCCCTGAGGGAAGTCCTGTGTGGGACTCGTCAAAAGGAAACACAAAAAGTTGTCAGCTGCATTTATGTACGGGTGTGAAGAAAATGGTCAATTATGTATAGAGTTTAATAGCTCTATAATTACAAATATATCAAAAATTCAGCACATAAACTGATCCCTTTCGATTCACTTCTTTTAATCCCTTCCAAGATTCCATTTAACTCTTATTTTTCGCTTAAGTCTGTAAGCTTCTTATAAAATTTGATTTTTATTTTATTTTACGCCTTTTAAAAGTGAGGTTTTCGTAGTTGGAAACTTATAAAAACAAAACAGGCCCTCTGAAAAAATAAAATAAGACCAAAAGTGTGACTCCTTTTATTCACTGCCACCACCCCCCCATTTATGTATATTTTTGCACTTATGTAGGCCTGCCGACAGAGTTGGACGCCCGGGCACAAAAAAGGTGGAAGTTGCTACTTGAGTTGGCCAAGTGTGGAAGCTGGCGAAGAGGGTCTTTGCAGACCCAATTCCCCCTCTCCATTTTTCTCTGTTTGCCCGTCCACTCTCCATTTGTGGCTTCTGCGGCTTGTTTACATCCCGGGCAACCTGCTGCATATTTAAAGATGTCAACCAGCCAACAAAAGGTGGCAGTCCAATGATGACGACAGCCATTAGCAAGCTACCGCGGTGCCTGGAAGCATCTTTGAGTTTGCCGTTCCAGGCGCACGTGTGTGTGTATCTGATGGATGAAGGGGGACTGGGTGGGGGCGGTGTAGCTTAGCAGACGCTATTAATTGTTTCTTGTGGCACCAGCAGCAGCAGCAGCAGCAGCAGCTGCAGCTGAGAAAATGCGTCTCAAAAGCCACACAAACAACTGCTGAAGAAGAAGTTTCGCTCCGTCTAATAACTGAAAATCGTGACTTTATGTCTGCACTTGAAAAAAGGAGGCACACAATACTGGAGAATGGCTTTCAGTTGTCTTTCTTTTGGGGCAAAGCAGGCAGGAGACTCCCCAGGGTCTGGGCCACTATGTAGATGTGCTGCGGTACACGACTTTTCAGAATGAACACGTTCTCCCGCGTATCGCATTACAAACATTTCTAATAGCGGAGACATTTGTGACATGGCTTTTAGTTATGAACAAAGCCGGTGTTGATTATGAGCCAAAAAGAAAGAATAAAAGAGTGGTTATGGTTCCCCAAAGACTTTCATCAAGAGAGGAAGTTTTATGAATGAGTCCACTAAGCCAAGACTTGCTTTAAATATGTTTTTAGAGGTAAAACTTTAAGGATGAATATTTTATATATCAGATTTTTTGGTGTGTAATTTAAATAAAACTCATCATTCATAAACTATTTACTAATTATTTATTATAAATTATATCTCATAAAGTCCTCTGAAAATATTAGTTTGTTTAAAATTCCGCTATGAATATGAAGCCAGTTTAAATTACTAATTCTAGGTATCATGCAACTGTTTATCATATTTGTAGGAATAGCATATATCATAAACATATCAAGTTAATTTTCTCGGAGCTAAGTATAAACATTTTGTATCGACACCGCCTCTGAATAGCAGCTCAATTCGACTCAGCGCTCTGTTAGTTCTTTTCCTCCTCTTGGCTACATTTTGCTTATTAAGAACCATTCAACACCCACTCAAAATTGAGAAATGTGAAACGAAAAGCATTCATTAAACTCTCTTAAGACGAGGGAACAACCGATGTGCTGGCTCCACATCAACTTTGAAAACAGAATGTTGGTTTTGCTTGACGTCCAAGCCAATGCATCTTTTGGCTGCGGTTGTATCTTTCGGATAGCGGTTCTTCGGTGGCTGGGCGGCTTTAAAAGGTTTCGGGGTTAACTTTTATCTGAAAACTGCCAGGGTCTAACGTCTTGATATTTTTTAAGCAGGAAACTGCGGGACTGCTTCATTCTCTCTCCCTCTTCATATTGGTAAATAACTTAAATGCCAAGGGCCCTGCCGGATTGCCACTTCTAACCATAAACGGGCAAACTGCAAGCAATACTTTACTCTCATGTGTATAAGCAATAATAAAAGCGAGAGATGCTGCATAAAAGGCAACTGGCGAATGCCCAAAATGGTCACAGCAGGCACAGCCACAAAAAGAGCCTTCACATAGATGTCCAGGTTTATTCTCAAATGAAATGCACTTGAAGAAAATGTTTACAGAAGTCATAAAAAAAATTAAATAATATCTTATCTTACTATGTTTCTTTATGAAAATATTCTATGCTTAAAGTTTCATATATGAAATGTTAATTATTTTGCCTGAAATATTACACAAGAAAAGTTTTTCAATTAAGCATTAAATTAGCTTCTCTTTTAAACTTTATGTATATTTATACTTGATTTTTATTGCCAAGTCTATATACAAAATGTATGAAATATTGTTATTAAAATCCTTTGACTCTGTCAGGCTTTTCGAAACCTGTTGATAATGAAAAATTGGCCTCCAGTTCATAGCCAAGTCTGTTTTCCGAGTGCAGAGCCAGGCTTTTAAAGGCTGTTGCCATGACAAATGCAACTCAAGTGATACATTGTACACAAAGCAACAGCGAAATGCTGAAAGGGGAGTCGCGGAGGAAGCTGGAGGAGCCGGTCCTGCTCACCGTTTCATATGGAATGCAAATACTGGGGCCATCAACGTTTCCCGCACGGAAATGTTTAGGGACTGGTCCAAAACTGCGTGGGCTGCTCTAGCCAGAGGAGGAGGAGGAGCAGCGGGGCACGACGCACAGGTGAATGCCACCGAGAGGCATTGGAGGACTCAACTGCACAGTGGCAGCTATTATGCTCGCACACACACACACACACACACAGTGCTTCTCGTCTGCCTTCTAAGGTCAAAGACATCTGGCAGCTGGTGCGTCGCATCTCGTTCTGCATCTGTGCAGATCTCCGCATCTCCAACTACAAATCAAAAATGCGCACTAAAGACGTAAAGTCAATTTGCACAAACAAAAATATAGAAATGACTGTGGCGCCTGGCACATCGTATTTGACATGAGACACCTGAAAGAGGAGTTGCAGAGATACAAATGTAAAGATACAAATGCAAAGATACAAATGCATTTCCTACTCATAAAAGGCCAAACAGTAGCTGGAAACCAGATGGAGAGAAAAAGAAATTAAATTTTAGGAAAGTTAATGGGGAGAGACCCATGTGTGTCTCATTAGGAGCTGCCACTGCTTTTCTATTTAGATTTCTATGGAACATTAAATCTTTAAATTAAATACTTGTCATTTAGAGAGAAATATATGAAAATCGAACCATTCAAAGGTGATGAAACCTCCACTCAAGACTTGTTCCTTCAAAGACGAAGCTCAACAGAATACTTTTTGAGACAATAAATGCAAATAAAGGAATATGAAAGTAATTTAAACACCAAGGTTTATTGTTTTTTTTTTTTTTGTTGCTTGTCTGCACAAAAAGGAGGTAACATCTTTTCCAGGAAGAGGAGTGGCAGGTCTCAGCATCCTCTCTTCAGGAGTTTCGTCTGCGTATTTAATTTGCAGTAGGACCCCCCGACAACTTCATTTGTCTGTCATATTTGTTTTTATTGTCTTTTTTATTCATTTAATGCAATTGTAACTCGTGCTCCGCCTTTATCCGCCTGACTTCATAATGGCCAACAACAATTGTTTGGCGGCAGCCATAAGATACATTTGTGTCTGGAAGCTTTGTCTGGTAGATGTTTATGTGCGGCTCTTATTAAAAGTTGCTGCGTCCAGGATTTGTTGGTCTTTTTTTTCTATATTTCTTCTTTAATTAGCTTAATCAGTCTTTTGGCTAATTGCGAAAACTTGAATGAAAAGCTAAGGGAAATTGTGCAGGATTGCCGGGCAATTATATATGTAACCAAGGGAAAGGCTCTTGACTCTGAAGTACCTTGAAATTTTAATAATTTTAAAGGCAACCTAAGAATCTATTAAGTTCAAATTAACATTCCTTGTAAACTTGGATATGTGTAGTCCATGGAGCTACCTAACTACGTTCTTCGCAGTTCTGCCACAAAGGTATCATATGTCTTGCCATCTGACAATCCCAACGATATGCAAATTTATAAGCAAGAGTCGTAAAAAAATTCACTGCATTCGTTGTGTCTCTTCTTTTTATTGCCCGCAGGGCTTGTCGGCAACAATAAGAGAGGCGCTTTATTAATTTAAAGCCATAAAATTATTAACAAAAGTAAACTGCAGATATGGTTATTACAATCCAGACAAATCGCCTCGGAATATGCACACAAGGCAGACGCAGAGGCGTGGGTGTCTGCCATAATGGAATATATATATATTTTTAAATATAACTTTTCAGTTCTTTGCAAATGAATGCACTCTAACATATTAATACATATAATATTCGCTTTAATCATTTTATGAATTTTTCCAATTGCAGACAAATTGCGCCTGCCTATGCAAAGGTCAATGGCGGCACTGCCATTCCCCTGCCCGCCACCGTGATGGTCCAGCGTCGCTGTCCGCCGGACAAAGTGCGTCCACTGCCACCCACACCGAACCACACGCCCTGTAAGTACACTCTTGTATCATCTGGCATTGCCGGAAAAGTGTGGGAAATTTATTAAAAAATATTTCATGCCCTCAACAACCACCCTTAGTGCGTCTGAGGGGTACCCAGGGACCTCCCTGTTGTTTACCGGGGATAAACAAATTTTGGTCCTCGAGTACAGCCAGCAACCCCCAAGTTTCGAGAGCAGCGACTGCACTTAGTATCCCATCTCCCAGGGAAAAAAATAAAGCTTAGCCCTTTGAAATGCGTTCCATGGTTGGGAGTATGACCGAGATTTTGTCACTGGAGGGGAGCTGCTTTATGTGCACCCTGGGGAACCGTTTGGGGTTAGAATTCACAAAAGAACCTTAACCAAATCGTTGATTTGAATGATTAAGGTAACCGAAAAAAGCAAGTAATTAGAGAGCGTAATCTTACTGAAAAGTTTAAATTTTGGAATACCTTGGAGATACTGAAAAATCGTATAAATTTTATTCAGGTTTCTCTTCCTTTGTTGATGATCCTAGTGAATATTTTACGTTAATTTCAATAATATTTAAACGATACAAATTGTTTTAAAGTTAAGTTCGATATTATTTTTTGATATATGAAATTTCGTTGCATTAAAATTTATAATATTCTTGAATGTTTATTGATTTTCTTCTTAATTTTCATTTCTAGTCATAAATCTTGTGGCTGTACCTTAAGGAAAATTGATAGATACGAAAAGTTAAAAGCTAATTTAAAATATCTTATAAATATATTGTCATATTTTTAATTCACTGCTGCACAGCTTTCTTTGTTTTTATTTTATTTCGGTCTCTTGGTCATATTTATAGAACATTTTCTCTCCACCCAAATGATTTATTTCCCAAATATTTGGCTCGTCTGTCCGCAGACATTAATCTCGGTCCCGTGTCTCCTCCCGATCTGTTATCAGCCTCACGCGAGGCAATTAATTAGGTTTTATGTCCACATTGCCCTTTCGCATTGATTTATAGGCTGACTCTTTGTGCTAAGTGGGCGCCAGCCGAATTCCGAGTGGGAAAGCAGTTCTTTATGGCCAGGCTATAACCCTTGCTGTTGTTTCTCTCCTTACAGCGATACCGGGCCTGGGCAAGAGCGGAAGCGACTTCAATTCGAGCCGTCCAAACAGTCCGCCCACCAGCAATCACACCATCCAGAGTCTCAAGGGCGGCAATAACAACAGGTGAGTCCTTGAAAATATAGATAACTTTCCTTTCGAACTGTATTTTAATGGAAACCTCTCTCTTGCAGCCTTCGACCGCCGAGCGTGAAGAGCGGCCACCAAAGCGGTATTCCATCGCCAAGCAGCCCGCAGACCGCTCCCCAGAAGCACTCCATGCTGGACAAACTGAAGCTATTCAATAAGGAGAAGCAACAGAATGCGGCGAATGCGGCTGCTGTGGCTAGCAAGTCACAGATCCAATCCAAACGCACCTCCTCCTCGTCGGGATTCAGTTCCGCCCGCTCAGAGCGCTCCGATTCCAGCCTGAGCCTGAACGACGGACATGGCTCCCAGTTGAAGCCACCCAGCATCAGCGTGGCCTCCTCCCAGAAGCCCCTGGCCAAGAGCAAGCAGTCCAAACTGCTGGCTGCGCAGCAGAAAAAGGAGCAGACCAACAAGGCCAAGCTGGACAAGAAGGAGAAGAGTCCTGCGCGAAGTCTGAACAAGGAGGAGTCTGGCAATGAGTCCCGCAGCTCCACCATGGGCAGAACAGGCAAGAGTTCCCTGGCTCGTGCCGTTGTGGGAGTGCCTGGAGTGGAGAAGAACACACCCAAGACCTCCTCGAAGTCATCGCTGCACTCAAAGTCTGACTCGAAGAGCTCCTTGAAGACGCCCCAGTTGCTGCAGAGTCCCAGTGGCACCGGATTACCCAAGCCCATTGCCGCCATCAAGGGCACCAGCAAGCTACCCTCTCTGGCTGGAAATTCTCCAGTGCCGGAGCCACAGCAACAGCAGCACCATCAGCTGCTGAAGCGCGAAACCAGCGACATATCCTCAAACGTATCCCAGACAGCGGCGGGTGACTCCCCCGGCACACATATCCTCAAGGCGGCGGCGCCAGCACCGCCTCCTTACTACGCCAACAGTCAGCCCCCGCCGCTGCCGCCAGCACACATATCATCGCACCATGCCGCCCATCCCCAGATGGGTGGCTACCTGAGTGAGCCAAGCACTCCGCAGCACAACTCGGGCATCTATGGCAGCAGTCGCCTGGCGGCACCCAAGTCAGCCCTGAGTGCTCCTCGAAAACTGGAGTACAGTGCCGGACCGCACATACTGGCCTCGCCACCCCACCGCCAGGGACTGCAGCGACCTTTGGTTAACTCGGCACCCAATACACCCACCGCCTCGCCGCACAAATTTCACACCATTCCCTCGAAGATTGTGGGCACCATCTATGAGGCCAAGGAGGAGCTGCTGCCTCCTCAACAGCAGCAGCAGCAACAGCAGACCTCCGCCGGGGGTTCTGTGCTGCCCATGAGACCTCTGCTCCGTGGCTATAACTCGCACGTGACTTTGCCCACGAGAGGAGCTCGTGGTGGCCACCATCCGCATCAGTCTTACTTGGACTTTTGCGAGTCGGACATTGGCCAGGGTTACTGCAGCGACGGCGATGCCCTGCGTGTGGTTAGCTCAGCGTCGGGTGGCCGCTTTCATGACATCGACAATGGATACCTTTCGGAGGGCAGCAGCGGCCTAGGCGGACCGACTACATCCTCTGGTGGCATCTCACATGGCAAGCATTTCCTCAGCATGATGCGGGCACGCACGCAACTGCCTACGACTATTGAAGAAAGGTGAGTAAGAGATTTGATTACATAAAGTATTGGTGGGTAAAAAAGTGTAAAAAAGGTTTCTATAAACCAAGAAATCAATGAGAAGACTTAGGGAAAAGTTTTGTGATTTAAAATATGAAATTTGATATGATAAAAAGCTTAAGAAAATTATGTTTCTTAATTACTTAAAGGAGTCATATAAATAGCTTCTGAAAATTAAGTAGAGATACTTGCACTTCGATCCGTCCGCTGACAAACTCATCTTATCTTTAGCTTCTCTAAAGGAAAGTCTCTTAATTCTCGTTTCCCCAACCATTGCCATTATATTATGAGCCTGGTCACCTCTCATTCTTTCACCAACTTCCATGAGTCATCATCTGAAATCCACTTCCTCCGCTGCGTCTGGCAATTGTGTAGCTCCTCGAACACTCTTCGCCTTCACTGACACCAATGAGTCAACCGATTCGACGAGTATCGCTTCGGTTGCTTCCAAGAAGTTTGTTGTTTGTTGCTTAAATGTAGCGTGCCGTCTTTTTGGTGTCACTTTGCCACAGCTGGCCAAATTCTTTAAGAAGTGACTTTCGCCCCGAGTGCCACGCATAATTTGCGTATCGTTCAAGGGCCTCTCATCGGGATGTGAAGCAGTTAATTGCACTGGCAGCCACTTGACTACCTTAACAACTTCCGGCAGGATACACAAGAGTATCCACTTGAAAACCGAGGCTAGATTCGCAGCTCTCAAATTGCCAATTTGCATAAAATCCACTAGATGTCGGCTGCCACATCCTAGGCCCCGCCACTCGTGCTGCGGCATGTCGAATGTCACTTTCAAATTGTCAACAGCAGACGACTTGACAATCGACAATGTTCACCTGTCAACGGCCGATATCCTCTCACAGATACTCACACAGGCAGAGACCCATCTCCATGGCAGCCATCCCGAAATTATCCTTTATTGGGCAAAAGGTTGGAATTTGATTTGTTACTCAGAAGGATAAACTTTAAGGGTAATTCCTGTTTGGGCATTTAAATAGTAGCTTTTAGCTGACTTTTAAATAAGGAAACTGGGTCAAAATATGAACTAACTACTAACTATAATTACTCCAACTTAAATGTCTAAAATGCCTTCAAAATTATTTATTCAATTTCAAAGCATACAAGCAGCTGTCACGGCATAAAACTCAATTTAATAAACTTATTTTTTTTGAATGTTCCAAGAACTTGTCAGATGGGAGCTTTGCCCATATCTCAACGCATTTCATTAAAAAGTGCTTATGGCCTGTGAATAGGAAAACAAACAGCAGCGGGAAAAGCCGAATGAAAACAGCACAGGGCGGAGGCTTCCACATTTTCATTAGCTTGCGGTTCCATCAGCGTGCTTGATCTGAGAAATTAATGCAATGCCATGGGCATTATAAATGGGAACAGCTGTCATCGCGCCCGCGCCGAGTTCAAAGGCAGCCCGGGCATCCCCGCCACCCGTAAAAGAGTGACCCTGAAGCGACTTTTGAGCCTCAGTCACGTAGTGCAGTTGGAAAGCATTTTGAAATTGAATTTTAATGCACGACGTCGCTGGCCAGCAACCTGTCGCATTAGTGTCAGTGGCGGTGCCACAGGATCCTCGGGGTCCCCGGGGCAGGGGCTAATCAGTGGCGGCGGCCCAGACACCTGCAGGACATAATTTCCGAAGCCCAACAAGTGTCTGTCGGTCGGGTCTTATGTTGCCTCGGCAAGTGTCGAGGACTCCCCGGCGGTAGTCTAGCCATAAAAGTAAATCAAAATGCAGCAGGGCGCAAAAATATTTCAGTAGAAAAATGCGAGGCGAGGGGGGACTGCAGGGCAGACAGTTTGGAGCCTGCCTGGGGCAGGGGTTAACTGGACGCACATATGGCGTTATCCTTGTGGTGTCTGGTGCCAAGCCCAGGCACCTCCTTTTATTTAATAACGCATTTTTCAATGCAATTGATTTATGACACGGGCGTGCTTTGCAGCCATTTTGCGCACTTGAACTATTTCTGGGGAAACTAGAATTTATGGTGCATGTGCGAGCTGTGTTCCTGGGCAGAGATTTAATAAAGGATAAGCTCAGATCCTTTAAAACGGGCTGCTTGTACAAGCACTCCATTTGTTGCCTCTTTCTGGTTATTTTTTCAATTCTAAATTACAATTTCAAACCTCTCTAAATTCTCTATTTAAAACCCGCTTAAATATCTCGTATTTTCCGTTAAAATTCTCTCTAATTTCTCTGACCGCAACCTAACGCCAAATTTGAAAATATATTTCTCACTCTATTCAGAAAGTCTGCCCGCTAATTGGTTATAATATATGCCATACGAAATTCAGTGAACCCGAGGTCGCAGGACTAAAAGTGTTGCTGGAGTTGCCTTTGCCACCTGTCTGTCGCTCCTAGTTCGGTTAACCACTTTCCGAATTTGGCAAAATGTGTGCGTTTTTTTTTGTGCCTTGTCCACTCGAGTGCTCAGGCTGCTGCCCTGTTTTGATACGCTTTATTTGTGCCCAATTTTTTTAGCCACATTTTTCCTCTTTTTTTCGGCTGGCCAAAGTTGGGTTAAATGAACCAAACATTTTTTTGGGATATTCAATTTGTTGGGGCGTCAGTCAGATTAATGCTTATGTTAGGCATTAGAAATGTGATTTATTTATGTAGATACATATACACAAATATATATATTTTTATGAAATAATTCCTTTTAAAGAAAATTTTTAGACACTTCAATTCGGTTTTTACCTAATATAATATAATATAATAATATCAATAATTTATATATAATTCAAATTCAATATAAAAGCCTTTATTAAATAGTATAAAAAATTCTGATAATTAAAAAAATTATACGAATAATGATTGCGTATAGAAATTTTACCTTTCACTTCTTTAATTCCAATTATATAAACATTTCATATTATTAGTTTGTTTTATTTAATCTGGATAATATTTTTATAACCTTTAAATTTCATACTAAATATTATGAAATCCATTTTTTTTGTAATTATTTTTAAATTTTCTTTATTATTTTTGTTTCTGTTTTTTTACTATTTTTTTACACGACATGTAAAATACTTGAACAACCAACAGTGGCGCTCACGTATCTTTTAGAACGTTCTTCGGTTTTAGTAAGCCTGCTGAATGATGCGGATAAACGGATAAAATTGTTTAGGCCATGAAATATTACTTTCATATATGAAAATATAAACCCATAGATGGCGCTATCAGGATAATATTTTTAGTCCGTAATACAACGACTTTAGTAGTTTTGAATGTGAAATCATAGATGGCTCTTTACTACCTAATTTTTGTTTTTGAGCATGAACAAATATTTTAGTACATTTTTTTGTAAGCCAATAGATGGCGCTTTACGGTGAGCCAACATTTTGGGAGTTATAATTGTGAGCTCATAGATGGCGCTTAATATGCTTGAAATTGTGACTATTTTTTATTTAATAAATTTCTGATACTTTATAAGTTCATGCAAATCCTGTAGCTGGTTGTCTACAGTAAGCTTTATTTACTGCATAAAGCATATTAAAAATTCCCCTTGTCTTGACACATAAATTGCAACAGTTGTTGGGCTTAGCAACATTTAACCAGTTGCAGTTTTCCGAATGAAAATCAAATAGAAATAACGCCAAGCCATGCCACTCCCATCGCTCACTGCTTTACCATTCCACCTCCCACACCCACATGGCATTGACATGTGCTAAACAATTAAAAGCAGCTCAAAGCGTTTGGCCGAAGCGTTCGTAAGCCTTTAAGCCATAACTGACCTTTCCACATGCCGCAAATAAATGCCCACAAAGCGATACGTGCCCGCCTGAAACTTGGCTTTTGACTTAATCGCATTTTAATAACTTGGCCATAGCTGCCAGTTGTTTTGGCAACTTATTATTAAGGCTCATACTGGGGAATTTTGTTTAATTTCTTAGAAAAGCTGGAATTGGTATTTAAAGTTTACAAAAGTAATTAAAGTATTGAAAGAAAAGTGTAAAATATAAATATAACTATAAATAAGAATTTTAATTGAACATTTTTGATCTTTAAAAGTTTAATTGAAAATTTTTGATTTAAACTATTTAATATTTTCTTGTTCATTTATTTTCCTATCAAATATTTTGTGTCATTTCATCTTATTCTAACAATTAAACTTATTAATTTTCAAATTATAGACAGAAAGTTAAATTAAAACAACAATTTGGAATTGATATTTTGCAATTTAAATAATAAATAAATGCTTTATTTGTTTTTTAAGTTAGTCAGCCATTTCCTAATGAGTTTGGCTTAACAAATATTTTCTTAATTGTGTCTATTAAAATGTATTAAATATTTGGCAGCCACACAGCTGCGACCTTTTTTAGCCTCGGATTTATTTTAATTAATCAATTTCATGATGGATTATAACTTTTATGTTGCCGCTTTTAGGAAGTACAATTAGTTTATAGATTTTTTGGATTTCACAGGAAAATACATACATAGTTGAATGAATATCTAAAAAGCAAGTTTTCGCTTACAACAGCTTTGAATCAAGTTTCGATTTTCATTCAGCAATCACTTGCAAATTATTTAGTTTCTGCACTTTAGAAGGGTAAAATAATTTTAGCGACTAATTTGTGGACAATATATTTTATTAAAGCTAAAAATAGTATGAAAAGAGATATAAAATAATGTTGGGGGTTAATTTATTTTGTATTTAAGTAGTGCAAGTCTACTTTATAGACATAAACCTTTTATTGAAGAACTTAAAACTATTAAACTGGTTAGTTTTTAGTATGACAGAGGGAAATCTCCTAATAAACTCCTTAAATACCTCACATTAAGTTGCATTTAGTAATAATAAATACATTATATTTAGTGTATAATAACTTCGACTTCTTTTAAGACATCCTCAGAACCAGCCCGCCCTTGGCTCAATTATTTTTGGAGTTTAAGACAGCCTGACAAACGCCCAAATAATCCGAAACAAGTTTCTGTTTTTAAATTCGCAACTAAGAGTTGTTGCGAAACTATTTTCGAACTTGGCTCTCTTAGCGTCTCTGTGTACATGTTGCTCTCTGGCCAAAAAAGACATTTGTTGCTTTTGGCAGACAGACTGGCGGTGGGCTAAGAGCGAGTGGGCTTGCTAGAAGGCGTCTCGGAATTACCTCACTCTGGCTTCGAGCATGATTCATATCAGGACTCCAGAGTCCTGGAACAGAGAGTAGCGAGTACGAGGGATAGTAAGAAGAAATTTATAAGCACGTACTGAGTTACCATAATCCCGAAAAAACTGCCGCACAAAGAGCACTTACTTGTATCTATACTATATAAATGCAACATCCTTTTGACTTTTTGTGGGAATCCTTAAAGATCTCAAGATTCTGTTTGGTTTCCTTACTGCTATACATGTCCATAAATTTCAATTGCGTATTGACAGCTCCCCAATGGAGTACAAAAAAGTTTACCTCAAGTTTTATTTACCAAAGTTTTCCTACCACTCCGACATTCGACATCCGCTTCCTCTTTTTCTTTTTTTTTCGGTGTTTTTGCCCGCCTTTTCCTTCAACTAAGCAAGTGCGTGGCCTGGTCGAAAAGTAGAAACAAAAAAAAAACAAAGCTTAAGGCAAAATTCGTATGCAAAACTCTGAAATTCGAGTGAATTCAAAGCTGAGTAGCAATCAGGTGGGCAGGCAGGTGTCTTGCGCTTCGACTGACATTGCATGTCGCACAGCCTTTTACTTTCAACGCAAACGCCGCCGCCGCTCTTAGCTGTGTCTCTCTCTTTTATCCGAACGAGTCCTCTCTTTGTGGTATTCGAATTTTCCGATGGCTTTTCCACGGCCAAGCTGAAGAGCAACCCCAAACGCATTTGTACACTCGGGCGGAGCGGTTGCCGCACAAAAATGCTGTTGGCCGAAGCGGAAAACCCAACGCGTTCGTTTCAAAGCTTTAAATTAATATTTAAAATAAAGGGAATTTCAGTGAGAAAGTGTAAGTGAATTTAAGCAGCAAATGGAATATAATAAATAAATTATTTTGGCTTAAAATGAAGTCAAGTGTGGAATGTTTTCCTTCGCCATCAAATAGAGCTTCTATAAGTCGAGTGTTGATTTTCGACGGCAGATAAAGGTAAATTTTTGTGTAATTAACATGCCCCCCCAAATCCAGATGCGACCTTTGGCAGCCAAATGGCCGAGTCGTGTCAATGACTGTCCCGGGGCATTAAACCCTTGGTCCGGCTTTGACTCCTGTTCCTGTTTATGCTCCTGCGCCGCCTTTGTTTACCCTGTCATCCAGCCGTGTGTGTGTGTGTGCCTATCCTTCTGCTTTCTGTTTGGGGAAGTTGTTTTATTTAAACAGGGATTCTAGCTGGGACTCCTCGCATTTTCCCACATGTCGTCCCAATCAATCAGCCCCCCGCCGCCAGCAGGTGGTGTCTATCAATTTCAACAATTACTTCAAATGTCAGACGTTGCCCGGTGGCCATAAATCTCAAAAAAGGAAAAGCAACTGCAAGCAAGATAACTTGGTGGACCCTCACTAAGATTGTTTCTGTGTGCTGGGATTAAGCTGGAATTTACAATGAGCTAAGCAGCTTTGAACGCACGCCTAGCTGCGCCTGAAGAGCTACCAGCCACCGCAGAGGGTTAAGCGGGTTAAGCGGGTTAAGCTATGTCAAGCGCCATGTAATCGGCTACCAAATCAGCTGCACTTCCTGGGAGTTGAATAACTCCAATCCAAGCTGGGTAATTCCTGGAGCTACAAGGCCAGGACTTTGTAAAAATAATGAAGTTAACAATAAGAATATAGTCCCTGCTAGCACTCTCCCTTTTTCTTCTTTTTTGTGTTTGCTTCATTAAAGTGCAATGAACTTTGGGTTACGTTTGGGGGCCAAAAACGCCTCGAATGCCAGGCCTGGCATATATTAAACTTCTATAGCGGACGGCAGAGGGAACGATTCACACTATTTGTAGTCAGGAATCGGGACAAGGAAGCGGGAACAGGACAGGCAGGATAGCATAGCTCGAGTGGCCCATAAAATGGGGTTAAACGAGTTGGCCTAAAAACGCCAGAACTTTGCCGCAGTGGAAACTGTCAAATGGCAAACCAACACAATACCGCAACGTAAACACACTTTGCATGATTTAGGGCCATAGGGAAAATTGCAATATACTTTGCCATAACGAGGACGTCCAAGGAGCTCCTGCTTATCGCGCATATCCCTGCTCCGACATAAACACATTTGGCTAGTCAATTTTGTGGCTAAGTAGGTGTGCCTTTAAGGAAAATCGATGGCGAAATGTGATTAGCAGCACAGGATTACGTTTTCGGGGATGTGTGGGCGATGTCCAAGGGGCGTGTCCAATGCGTGTTCTTCCGGAAAAGCGAAACCGCAAACTAAGCAACCCGACAAATGAGTTTATTAATGAGCAAATTAAGTAGCTCTTTGGGCAAGTTGGTGCTGTTTTTGGGAGAGTTAAAGACATTGATTTTGGTTACTAATAAGAATTTTTTATTTCTTTTTTATTAAAGTTTAAATCTTTAACTAAATTTGTATTGTTGAAAGCTAAATTCAACCCCAACATGAGCTATGGCTTCAGCTCCTCTAATTTCGAATTTATTTTCATGGCGCTTCTCGTTTCCTTTGGCTTTGTCCTCTGCCGGCTGGGTAACTTGTATCTTTTTAATTAAAACCTGCAATTAGAAACCCAGCTGTCCTCCCTTGGAAGGTTTTCTTTGGATATTAACAAAGTTTCGTGCTTAATTTAATCTGCCTTTAGCAGATTTTTGAGGCATATTTAAAGTTGCCGGCTAGGAATTTTGTTCATGTTGCAAAAGTTTGTGAAGGAGCTCAAAGCAGGGGTTTTTATTTTTATTTTATTTATTTATTTCTTGTTTTTTTTTTGCTGTTGTAAGTTTGTCTTACCAACTGGACCCACTTTTGCTGCTGCCATAACTCAGTGGGCCGAGCATCGTAAAAGGCAAACAATTGCTTTGGGGAATGCTCCTGCGCCTTTTGGCACGAGTGCACAGTCCTTTTCGCTACCCATTAGCAAGGATTTTAAGGGTACAATGGGTTTGTGAAAATAAATAATAAATAATTCAAGTATTTGATTAATATTATATATACAAGCTGCTCAGTTATTAGCTGCAAATAAGTCCTTGAAATTATTTCAAACTTTGCCTATATTATGTGTATTTCTTTCATTTTTTAAATTCTTTTACATTACACAAATATTTATAATTTTTAACAAGAAGCCTTCTTGGATTAGTAACATTCCCCAAAGCTGAGTTACCTCTTCCATCTCTGATATGGCATTCTTTATATCCTTGACACAGTCCGCCTGGGTTGCCTTGTTTCAAGTTCTGCCTGCTTTTAGGCGCCTTTTTTCTTGTTTGCCTCCATTTGCAAGGCTGACGCGAAACAGAAACATAAACTCAAAGGAACTCGGAGAGAAACTCAGTTGAAGGTTGCGTGCCAACTCATCTGGGCTCAGCCCCAAGGCCCCCACATGTTCGACACTTTTATTAATGCGCTTGTAACGCCCATAGAGCTGTCAGAATTCCATTCAGAGAATGCCATTGTGCGAGGCGCCAGGAGGAGGAGGCCTCGGGGAGCTGGGCTTTATCAACGCTCGCTATTTCCTGGGCTGATAAGACCGAATGCCTTGCTGCCGCCTTTGCTTGTTGCTTGTCGACGGTTTTAATAAATGTGAAGGCTTACAAAAGCGTTAAGAGGAAACGGAAAACAAGAGTGGAAGTGGAAGTGAAAGCAAGTTGACTATTTAATTGGAATAACTGGCCATAAATCTAGGAATAATAAATGCAAATACTGGCAGTTTGAGAGAATTATTGGAATAGATACCAATTTATTCTGAATGTGCTATATAAAATCAATATTTTATATATTAATTAACCTTAGAGTCTCCTCTTGTACCAACTTCCTTTTCTGACTTCCACTCATTATCATTAGTCACTTCTCGCATACGCAAACACACACTAATAGCTTCGTGAATTAGGGCCACAAATTTTTGTCAAGGACCCGAATTCCACGCCTAATTATCTACACACACAAAAAGCTGGCCCTTAGCCCAGTTCCTTTTCAGCGAATTTAAGCGCGTCGACTGTCAATTAGTTGCGGCAATTATCCGAATATGTTGCCACCTTTGGACCAACCCCTAAAAGCCCCTAAAAGTCTTTCTCATTTAAATTGAACACGTGCTGCTGGCCAGCGAATAAATTAGCAGGACCGAATTAAAAATTACATGAACGCAGGCCAGGCGCCCAATTTAAATGGCTCTCCACTAAAGCGCAGAGTAGACCGCTTGTTTATGGCTTTTCACGTTGTTTTGCCAACGTTTTTGACTGCAGTTTCCCTGCCCCCTGACCCACCCATGCAAATTACGTTTTGTGCACGAAATTAGTTGCCAGCCGGAGAGGAAACTCCGTCGGAATAAAATGGCCAAAAAATGCTAAAAGCCCAGGGAACAAGTTCGGTGCAGGCATGCATGGAATTTCATTTCGACACCGCCGCCCTCCAGGGAGGAGGTGTGCGCCATATGGAGTGCTATGGAACTGGTGGTATCATTTATTTTTTGAAACACACACAAACACATATATATTCTCTGTTTGTGTCCATGTGCGGGACTTAAAAGCTGAAGTACTTGCCCCTGGGGTACGCCCACTGACATCGATACAAGGACAAATAGCGGCAGGACGAAGCTCTGCATTAGAATTATTGCAAAAAGGATGTGCCAGGCAGGCAAATTTTTAAGTTGAACTGGAACAGTTTATGGCTGGTTTTATTTAATAACAATTCAATGTAAAATATTATATTTTATTACAATTACATTACAAGATATTCAAAGAATAATATTTCCTTCTTTTATTTAAATAAATAAACATTTTACTATTTATTTTTGAATATGTTTAATAGACTTTAGAGACATAAAATGACTCTTTTCAGCTGTTTCTGTCTGTTAACTATATTTAAATGAACCATTTTTTTTAAAAACCATTCTGAGCCCGACATTATTTTTGTAAATTGCTATTAATATATATATATTTTTTCGCATATTTTCCGCTTCTTTTCTTTCTGTGACGTCTGTTTTTCTGACGTATTTGCATCCTGTGGCTTTGCGTCATTCGCGAAGGCTTTTACCAGGGCAAAATGCGTCCACTTCAATGTGGATTTGGTAGTAAAAAAATAGTAAAATAAATCTGACAGCTTAAGGATTAAAATAAATTTAAAGGAACCTGTTTCTCTAAAGTTTAATAACCCAAACCAGGATCCCTTTAAATGCCCTACAAACAACATAAATAACCAAAGGCTTACTGGCTTTTGTAACAATTATTTTATTATTTCATTTCAGTTCGCAGGGCATCCTTCCATTAAAATGAAATTAATTTAAGGTTGTCGTCACTTGTTTCCCTGTGGTGAGGTAGTCTATTGATTTCGCTACCGGGCAGGGGGGTGGCCTAGTGGGTACACGACCAGCTATCCACTGATAGGGCAATCGCTATTGATTTTCCCACCCGGCCACCTTTCCGCTATGCATATATTGAGTGCGCGACAATTTATGAGCTTTATGTGTCACTTCTGATGCCACTTTCACTGGCACTTGCCACACACACACGTAGCCCCACAGACCCACAGTCACGCGTTCTTTGAGGGTCCGAAGGGCCAACCCTCGGCACCAAATGGACGTCTCGGTTTCAGGGGGAAAATGCTCTTTTTTTTTTGTTTCCCTTCTATATCTGCCGGGGCGTATCTAAACGGTAATTGCTTGCCAGGGTGTAGTTGGGTTTTACGACCCAGACAGCTGTTTTTCGCTTATTCTATTTTATTTAATACAGGCTTAAATCATAGCAAACAATTTAAGATAGAAATTAAGTATGTTTACTTTCCTTTTTCTTGAAGGAAATGTATAAACAAAATACTTTTATAAGGAAAAAGTTGATCATATTCATTCTCAAAGGGATTATTTAAAGTTCCCTTGGGACACGCACAATTAGTTTTGATATCTGTCTGACTTCTGGCACTATAAGAAGCAGCTTGGAATATCAACTTTTCAGCTGAGGAGGAATTCTTGTCCCCAGCAAAAGCCCCTCTTTTGTTATTTTAATTGAAAATTGTAGCCTTTCTCGCCTCGTTCGCGTCTTAGCCGCTTCGTTTCGCCTTGACGCCTTTGGCGTTGGCCGTTAGTCAGTTGCCAATTGTATTTCGGGGATTGGATGTCAGGCATCCCATTTCAGGTCTTTTGTTCGCCTTTGTCTGTCGAATTTCATGGCTTTAGCTCGTTTGAATGGCAATTGTTTGCTCGCTAATTTGGCAATTGTTTGACAGTGTTACATCCTTCCATCAGTCCACTTTTAGCTTTAAACTTTGAAGTTAGACATTTAAACTAGCTTAAATTATTCCAAGCTGTTAAAGAGAAATCGTAAAATAACAAAGGAGTCAATAAGCCTCTTCTGCTGTTAAAAATTTTGCATCTTTTTAATGATGAATTTTCCTTTCTTTGAATTTCAGAATTCGCAATAGTCGCGGCTCCTTGGACAGCATTGGAACCGCCGCAAACGGCAGCTCAGTGGCTAGCCAGGCCAGCTCCAGCGGCGGCTCCACCACCACTCATAGCCACGCTCAAGCTCACGCCCTTAACAACAACAACAACAATAACGGAGGAGGAGGAGGCAGCGGCGGTAAAATGGATGGCAGTCCCCAGCATCGTCCCGGATCTCGAAATGGACGCGATAACTGGAGCAAGATGCCGGAGCCGCTCAATGGCCACAAGGCGGACAAGTCGGAGAAGTCGTCACCTTCCCGCCGCAGCATGGGGGGTGGCAGTGGCAGCTCCTCCAAGCAAGGCTCGCCCTCGTCCTCCTCGCGAACCAAGGGCGTGCCGCCGAGCTTTGGCTATGTGAAGCGCGCCAATGGCAGCATTGCATCGACAGCCGAGCAGCAGAACATAGCCATGCTAATGGCAGCCGGAGCAGCTGGAGCGAGCATCAATGGACTACCCTGCGGCCGGACTGCTCACGTTTCGGCAGTGCCGAGAACCGCAAGCGGCAGAAAGGTGGCCGGTGGGACTCAAACATTGCCCAATGACACGAACAGTGAGTTTTGAATGTGAATTTTCAAGAATTTTGAAAAATATAATTGTGTTCTCTTGTTTAACCTTTTGCAGAACTGCCGCCAAATACTCAGCATCGCAGCTTTTCACTAACAGGACCAACGGCCACTCAACTGAGTCAATCCATTAGGGAGCGCTTGGCCACAGGATCACACAGTTTGCCCAAGCCAGGCAGCGATCTGCACATATTTCAGCACAGGTTAGCTCCGCTGAAAGTATAACCATCTACAAAATATTGTTACTAATTGATTTATCTTCCTCCAGAATATCCAATCGAGGTGGCACTAGACACGACGGCTCCCTCTCGGATACCCAAACCTATGCGGAAGTCAAGCCGGAATATAGTTCGTATGCCATGTGGCTGAAGCACAGCAATACGGCCGGTAGTCGGCTGTCTGATAGCGAATCCGTTGAGCAGCTGCAGATTGGATCGCCGGCAATGACCAGACATGGCCACAAAATGATCCATAACCGGTCGGGACCACCGGGAGCACAGATGGCGCCCTCAGGCAATGAGTCGCCTTATGTGCAGAGTCCCCGCATGAACCGCAGCAACAGCATAAGGTAGGATCTTAGAGCTCCCACGCAGCTGAATCTTTTTTTATCTTTCCCCCTGCATGAATCTCTTTCTATCTATCTATATTTTTTTCCTCTTCTCCCCGGGAACTTGGTCACCCAACAAAAGCTACTTGAAAGAAAGGACATATCCAAGGTGACAATCAAGTTTATCCACCACTTATTTGTCCATCAGCACCAGACACTTGCATTACACTTTAGTTTGGTTTAGCTTTTGCCTTAAGTAATCTGGCTTAGCTTCTGGCAATATTATATATTTTATAATCAGATATGGAAAGTGTGATGAAATTTTGTTGTATAAATTCTGAAATAGTGTCTTCCTTTAAGAATTATTTTAAAATCTGATACGGCATAGTCTTTTTCTTTAGTTTTTTCGTTTAAAATCCAAAAATTCTGCATCTAAATTTACCTCCTGTTCTTTTCTTTCTCGATTTCCATACACACTTTTTGCCTGTCAGCTGTATTTTCCTCGTTTGCTTTTCCTTTAAGTATGCAAACAGTTTTCGGTATTTGGGGAGAAAGCCAAGGGGAAAGCCACCTTGAACGTCGCCCCGTTGGCAGGACATATGCTCCTTTTTTCATGTGTCGCTTTGCATATTTTAAAGATTCACTTAAAACCGAAAAACGACGGGGAAGGCGACACGCCCCGATGCCAATAGTTAAGGGGCAAAGTTGTCTGCTGTGCTGCTGGGACTCAGCTCGTTGTCGTTGTCTGAGGGAAAATGAGTGGGAAAAACATTTACGAAAAATATTTTCCAAGACCCAAAGGCAAAAGAAGAATGGAAAAAGAAGAAGAGAAGGGAATGGTGTAGAAATAAATGGAAAAAGTAAAAGAGAGAAGAAATGGCATTGCAGAACAAAAGTGTTGGCGATGTTCAGATTATTATTTGACATGTCAATAGGTTTGTGAACCCTTGACTCCGGCAAGGGTAAAGTTGATATGGAAAAGTGGAGTTTGTTAGCAGAAGTTTTACCTTCATTTTAGGGAAAATACAAAAATAAATGAGAACTTTTAAGAGGGTAATAAGGGGCAATCATTTTTAAATGAGATGTATTTTAAATTCTTTATAAACAAACTCGTAGGAATGTGTAAATGTAGTTTATATTTTCGATTATGAGAAGTTTTTTAAAGTTAAAATTGTAAGTTAAAGCAAAATTTCCGAAGAGAAAACATAACTATTCATAGTCACTCAATGCCACATTGAAATTGAATTCCACTCCTATTTTCAGTCCAATCTCTCTCCCAACTCTAATCTGCTTAGTGGGCTTCGGCTTTCAATTATGCCCAGGCAAGTGTGTGAGGTTGTGCAAGGAGGTGGCAAGTGGAAATCCCACTGTTCTAGTTCCTTGGCCTCTTATCAAATTTTACAGCAAAGAACACACATAGAAGTGGGTTAGCAAATTTCTTCCGGGAAAACTGACAGCTCTTGCCAGCAACTGCAAACAACGACAGTCACTCATCGAGTGCTACATGGCGTATACGTAATATTAAATCTGCATATGAAATGCCATTAATGTCACAGTTATCAGAGCGCAGACAGGCGTTGAATCCTGCCCTCCTTTGAATCGGTCTATTCTGTGTTGCGGTCATTGTGTGAACTTGTGGAAATCTCTGCATTTTATGGCAATTTGTCTATGGACCCCACCGCAGCCATGAGTCCCACGTTCACCCTTATCATTCCGACACACATGGCAGCTCCAATTTGTAACTGAATTAGGCGGATGCGAGTGTTTGTAGGAAGCATGAGTGTTCAACATGTTCACAGTTCAGATTGGCATAACAAATAACAAGGGAATTGAATGAAAATGCAACAAATCCTGTTTACTTATCCTGAAGATGCAACTAACTTGTATTTATTTGGCTTTATTCCTTAAATCATCACTGTTCTTCCACTTTTATACCAGACAGAGGCACTGTCAAATTGAAAGCCCCACCCGAGACTAACAGGTTTTCATTTCAGATCCACGAAATCGGAGAAAATGTATCCCTCGATGCTGAGCCGTGGAGGCGAGGTGGAAATTGAGCCTTACTATTGCCTGCCCGTGGGCACAAACGGTGTGCTCACCGCTCAAATGGCAGCTGCCATGGCGGCCCAATCGCAGGCGGCACAAGGCCATCCGGGCGGAGTGGGTGGCGTGGCCTGGAGCCAGCCCACCTCGCCGACACCCCTTGCCCGTGGCTCTTTCACTTCTGCCGCTGTGGCAGCCGCCTCGGTGCTCTCGCCCACCCACGGATCGTCTGCAGTGGTGGCAGGTGCGAATGCAGGTGCAATTGTCGGTCATCGGCTCACATATCCCAAGAAAAATGATGAAGGTGAGTGCTGAATTTCAGGAAAAGCAATTTTAAAAACCTTTTCCAAGCAATCATTTAAAATAAGTAAATAAAGTCAAACACAATTTTAGACTTAAAAATAAATTAAAAATATAAATGACTTGAAGATAATATTCTGCTTAAATATTTAAATTAATCTTTTATTCTTAAACGCAAATCCTTAAATTTTTGGCCAAGTGCAGGCGATACCATATGCAGATTAATGCAACTCGCTCATTGTGTTTCCGTTTCCGTTTCAGTTCACGGCAGTGCCGCCTCTTTGCTATCCGGAGGCAGCTCCTTGTACGGCAATGCGGAGGAGCGACAGGCTCATGAGATCCGGAGGCTGAAGCGTGAGCTCCAGGATGCACGGGACCAGGTGCTCAGCCTAAGCAGTCAGCTGTCAACAAACGTGAGTACTGCGAATATGAGAGCCTAGTTTAAGTCTGGATAAATTATAAATTGCCAGGTGGCATATGTTAACGGAAACCTATCCGCGATGAGAGGATTTATGTAATTATGATTTGTGCAATTTATTATTCAAATCGAAAAATATTGTTGTTGAAATTGATTGAAGAATAAGTAAAATAGTCAAAAAGCTCAATCTTATGGCTGCACATTTCCTGGCTGTTGAATAATGAATTCTACCAATGAAAAACAAACAAAATATTTATAATGAAATGTTTCTTTACAAGTTAAACTTATTCTTATGTTTTTTTACAAGAAACTAAACTCCCATACCTCTGTTTATGCCACAACAATCCGTAAAGTATGCTGCAAGATGGGTTTAAATGTTGCAAGCCGCAAACACAAACTGCAATGGCTTTAAGCAATTAAATTGCACCTGAATTATTTAGCAGAGGGGAAAGGGGAAAGTCTTGTGCTCCTAATCTGGCTCACCGCATCTTTTATAGTTCACAACCATAGTCTGCATTGTGCCCGGACCATTAATTTAAGTGGTTATGCCGCGTTCTTTGGGGCACAATTTATATTTTCGCCTCGCAGCTGTGGCAGCATTTGGCGCATTTGCATTGCCTACATTCAGGGGCGGAATTAAAAAAAAATGTGGCGACTGCTCCTGCTTCCGGACTTCAGCTTCTTTCCCTGCAAATTGTGCGCCAAAAGCTTGACGCTTTGAAAGATTCATTCGCTTCGCTTATCAGGCAGTCAGTCTGCATTCAGCTTTTTAACTTTTCCGCCAAGTTTTTCCCGTCATATGCCTTTTGAGGTATTTGTTACAGAGAGGAAAATATATTTGAATAGTATTTAAAATGGGGCTATGGAATTTGTATCAATTGAATGTCCTTTCAGAGTATTAGAAGTTAATCAGAGACTTGCTTAAAAACGGATTGATCTATCTATATTGCCACTTAAAACTAAATCATTATTTTGTATAATTTTGAACATATTTTTCCTTATATTCTTGTTTTCAAAACTAAACTCTACTTAGTCCTTTTCTCTGTGTATAAAAACAGAACTTGGACATGTTTGTTTGGGTGAGCGCGTTGTCAACGAAAGTCACGTAAAAGCCTGATAAACTTCCTTGGCAGACAAAAGTACTCGAAGAGGATGTGCACCCATCTTTGCCTACTTTTGGGTACCATTTTTTCCTATGCCCATCGTGCCTGAAGTTGATTCATTTCGAAATTTACTTGACAACAATTTTCATCACCAAAAAAGAAACTTTAAATTGCATTCCATGCGGGAGTCGCTTGAGGAGTCATTGTATGTTTTATGGTTGTCTACATTGTTGAAGGCTGTACAGTGTTTTATGGCCACCCACCATCCACCCCAACCCACCCACACCTTGGCCATCAAATTTATCGGGGCCAGACAGGCAGACAACATAAATCTTTTATATTTTCCTCAATTTTCGCCGCCAGTTGGTCGCTGGGTGGGTGGCCAAAGGTCTGCAGGAAAGTGCCAAGGTCAAGGCGTGCGTGTGAATGGCCAAAAATGGAATCGACTTGATGGATTCGATGGCAATTTGATGGACCTTAAGCGAGACCTAAAGCTGATGGAAACTTTTCGCAACAACTTGAGCTCGTATCGTCACTTCTGCAATTGAGAACGAACAACTTTTCGCTGCCCAGCTGCCATAAAAGTGCAAACAATGTGAAGGCTTTGAATATGCCTGCTGGAATCTCCAACAGCTGATATATTATGGTCTGAGATGCCGGGTCTGGATCTGGGTCTGGCTGGTTAAGTGGATTAGTGTTGGCTGGGTGTTGGAGAGTGGAAAATGGTAGGAAAATGGGTCGCCTTTGGCATGATTTATTTGCGAGTAGGTTGAGCAAGTGATACCACCAAATGCAAAGTATTCGTTTGGTAAACTGGGGGAGAAGTTAGACTTTCCGGATGGATATATCATATAAATATAGATAAATTATTCAGCAAAAATATCACTTTGGTTAGCAACAGTTTTGAGTCGAAAAGGTGCACATTTAAGACAAGAGTTTCTCATGTTTTTGAGAACCCCCATCTTGTCCATAGCAAAGTGAACAAATTCCTTAGTTTTTAAACCATCTTAAACGTTATAACTTCTTGACTTGAGTTACCAAGTTTGGCTGCTTCTTCGTCCTTTTCATTGCCCCTCTCAATTTTCTTCTTTTCGCCAGTACTTATTGTAGATTAAAAACTTTTTAATTGCCCATTGACTTTGATGTCGTTTTCTCTCTCAGCTTTCCTTGCCATTGTCTTGGGCAAAGTTTTCTGCGTTAATTAAATTTCTGCCACGGGTTATAATGGCAAAAATGCCGATATGTCGGTTCCCTCTCCCTGACTATCGATCTGTTGATCCGCCCGACTTCCCCCTCTCCCCCTTGTTGCCCGTCTGCCGGCAGTTATGCCGGCATATTATTTGCAATTGGGTCTTTTTTTATTACGGGTAGTTTTTATTGACAGACGCCCGTTGTGGAGCTTCAACGTCATGAAATTTCACTTTGCGGTAGTTGGAAAAACTGAAGCTTCCACACACATATATTGGCAGCAGTTGGTTTGGTTTTTCACATTTGTTCGAGGAAATCTACTGCTGTCTGACAATGCAGTTTGCGAACTTTTTGAAGAGCTCTCGAGATGAGTGCTCAATGAGTGTGGGCAGCTCCAAAAGAATGCGGAATATTTTTAGTAAAGCCCTTTAATTTGTAAACATTTATCTCGAGGGGTAAGGAGGTTTTAGCTGAATTTGCTAAAAATAATGAATTTGGGAAGTTGTGTTTGACTTGGCCATTGAATTTTGTTTTTGGTTTGAATTATATTTTACAGAAATCTGAGTAATCAAGAAAAGAAAGGTTTTTGATAACTAATTCCTGTACTCTTTAATCTTTTATTACTTCAACTTTTATTTTTATTAAATCTCTTTCTATTAAATAATCTTAATCTTTTATTACCTAAACCCAAATGTTTAAATCTCGTAACTTTTATATAAAAGTAAACCTTTAACCACTTTAACTTGGCTTCTATTTCCCCCAACCTATTCCCTGCTTATCAGACTAAGCTTTATGGGGTAGTTCATAGTTCGTTTCATACAAATGCACACATAAACCCCAAGCTGCTTATAAAACTTCCAACCTACATCAACTTTAAACAGCTTTCGGCTGAGCCCGGACTCCATTCAGTCCGCGCCCCTCACCGCCTTTTCGCTGTGGAAAACCCCAATTGAGCAATCTTATCACTGGCCATAAATATTAAACCTCAACGAAAGCATCGAACTACACACGGCTCCAGGGACGGAGGGTAAAAGTGAGAGACGCGCCCATTTATCACGCACTCTGAATTGACCCCGGTGACCGGAGGCGTCAGTCCCAGAGAGCATATTCCGTGCTTGAAATTGTAATAACATAAAGATCGCGATAGAGCTCCCCCCTTAGAACTATTTCCCCTCATCATGCCGCCGATAAGACAAAGCAGCATAACTATAAAGCACTAGAACGATCGCCCCAAGCGCCAAATACACGCGCCAAAAAAGACAGAGCAATCCCAGATGACTCCATCTGGCTGAGTGGGTCTGAGTTGGGGCTTGGCGGGAGGTAGGAGCAGAGGCATAAATGCCCTGTAATTGATTTAGGTTTTGGATACAACACAGCCACTTGAAGATAAAAGCAAGTTAATGGATAATCTTCTTGCCAGAAATATCCAAGCATTCAACTTTTATTTTGATATATTTTTGTTATTAAAAAATAGTTTATTTAGATTTAGTTTAAATTGAAACAAGATCGCAAGAGTGCACAATCAAGTAAATTGTTTAATGGCGGCAAGGAAAATGATTTTGATTGTCTCAAGTAAAAAAGTAGATCTACTTCCTTATGCTAAACCTTTACTCTTGAATCCAAATGTAGATTATTAATATTTATGTATTTCTCTTTTCGTTTTAGGTAAGTGAAAAGTTGCTATTAAATATTTGTGTCTGCTATAAATTATGTTTGGTATGTATAAAATAATGCAAGTATTTTTTGAAATCATATATTCATTATATTATTCCATGACATGACTTTGGCTTATGCCAGAAATCAATTCTTGGTCGCCATTTACTAATAACCCATTTCGAATAAGGAATCAAAGATTATAATCCCCCTCCCGAAATTTATGCTGGTCTCAGCCAAAAGCCAACAACAAATATCGGGTAGTTCTGAAGCCAATAACCCCACTTCAATCCATCATTTGGCGGCTGCCACCCCAGAAGTCTATTTAAGCAATCCGCCCGAAAATAAGTGCTCCCAACTTTATGATGGCTCAGTCCTTGGAGCTTGGCCTCCACACAAGAGCAAGACGCATCTTCAATTTTTTTTTATTTTGGCGCCGCATAGTCTTGCGCCAAAAATAAACTACGTCGGGCATAAGGTTCGACTGTGTGTCCCCACAGGGCTGTCCTTCACTTTGGCCTTACCGCCACAAATCCACAAAAACTAAAATTTGCAATTTTTTCCACTTTGTTGTGTCCTCGCCTGGGCCGCCCAGGAAGCTGTGTCTGTCATTTTTTTTCTCGCTCACTTGCTCATAGTTCTGCGCACATCTAAAAAGGGGGTCGTCGTCGATAGGGGAAGATGACTGTGACAGAGCCCACAAATAAGTACGTTCACTCCGCCAATGCCGCCACATTGGCGCCTGGCTTCAGTCTGGGAATATCCTGCAGGATATTTGGTTTCAGGCCAAGCCGACTAATGAAATCTCCTGCGAAATAAAATATTACAAATTGTAATAGTTGGGGAGACGAAATTTAAAGTTTAACTTCAAGGAAAGTCCTCTAAAAATATTTGTTTTTGTCAGTAACTTTTTTGTTTTTTTGGTGATATTTATTACCCTGAGAGTATGGCAACTTCTATACAATCTCTCTCAAAGGAGACTTATATCCTTAACCTTAGACTGTAGCTCCCCTGCAATCCCAAATGACCCAACTTTTGGCGCATCCTTTCGCCTTTTTTTCACCCCTGCCGTCAGCATTTTGTTTTTCCGCCTGGATTCTGTTATTTGTTTTGTCGCCGCCAAGTCGGCGTCATTGCCGCCGCCGCCGTTGCTGCTCTGTTGGCAGAGGTTGCCAAAGGACTTGGCCGTCGAGTGGGTCCTGTTCAGTTCCGCGTTCGAGGTCGAGCTACACGCACAAAAATCGAAATCAAAGTCGGAAATACGCACAGCTTAAGCTTGCAACATACTGGCAACATGTTGCCGATCGCCTGCTGTCTCTCTTGCAACACTGATCTTGGTGGGGTTAGTTTTAGTTTCGATCCGTTCCCACTCTCTGGACTCTCTTGTTTTGTGAACACTTTCAAGGAGTTGAAAGAAATAAACAGGTAGAGGGCGCCAGTGCGAGTATCTGTGAATCGAGTGTATCTGCTAGTTTGTTGTGTTTGAAAATATAAAAATGAATTTAAATGCCAATTTACTGTTTAACAAAAAATATAAAATGTATAAAAATAGTGTTTTTAAAATATATATTAAAACCCAGTTTTAGTTTTATAAACTCTCCCCGAGCGGCAAAGTATCTGCTTGCCGCTCGCGGGTAGCTCAACTGATCTTACTCAACATCGGCTGGGGTTAGTTGCCGTTCTGCCGCTCGCCGAGAAGCACATATACGATCGAGAGGCTCGCACGCGAGTATCTGCCAGTACCCGAGAGTATCTGCGTATCTAGCGGGTGTATCTAGAGTGCGTGATCGCCGCAGTTCGCTTGCGGCTGTTTACCCAACTGATTACCAAAGTGTTGCGTGAAGTGAAGATCTGTAGGGAATACAGAGAATTACACAAGTAGAAAAGGTTCATTGAGAGCTATAAATAAGTGACCAAAGCCCAAAGCCTTGGCGAAACGTGTTTGTGACGTGCAAAAAGCAAAATACGCGCTGGAGTGAATGAATATATGTATTAGCTCCGAAACCGGTCGGCCAAACACAATTAAAATTAAATATGCCCAACGTTCTCTTCAGCGCTCAGAACTGCTGACACAGAAAGATAACAAAGAGTTCACCTACAAGTGCTTAAATTAACAAACGGGGCTGACAGTTGATAAACAAACAAGTTGCTGCCCACAATTAACAACGCGGAAGTGGTGTTCATTGCTAGGGTCTCCGTACTCCCAACATCCCATTCCCCTGGAGTCACTCAATACTATACCAGCCGCCAAAAGAATCGGCGGATTACTCCCCTGTCTCGCTTTTAATTTGTTCTCCCTTTTTTTTTTTGCCAAAATAGCAGCAAATCATAGGGGCACCATGGAGATTTTCCTAGGTGCAGGGAGATGTGCAACAATGGCACAATCATTTAATGGAGCGTGTCGAAATGAGTTCAGTTCGGTGCTACTCGTACATATGGATGCGACGAAAAGGTTGAACACATGCCACTCAATACCAGGCAGGGGCGTAGTAACCAAATCATGCTTTATAGATATATATATAGTACAGGATATAATTTACTAAATTTACTAAACTACTTCTGAATGCAAATTAGCGTCTCTATATAGGAAATCTTTGAGAGAAAAGCTTAAGTATCTCTCATAAAAAATGAGTTAAGCCACCTTTAAACTCCTCTCCTGGAGCTATATAATAACATTATTTTATATACATTTTCTTAATAACAGCATATAGTTTTTTATGACTACTACCATTTTGATACAATCTCTTCCACAAGCCACCCCCAAACAATGCTTACAAGAAATATCAATTTATGATCCTCAGGCCAGGCCATTAATCAACCCCCTTTGACTGCATCCATGTCCCATTCAATCGGGCCAAACAGTAGCCTACACACAAATTGCACAAACATGTCAAAGGGGGGAAACCCAAATGAAAAAAATAAAGGAATAATAAAATACTTTGTCTACTGCATTGTGACTTTTTATTAGGTTTTTTTTTGTGCCTCTCTTTCCTTTAGTTTTTCAGCTGAAGTTACGTGGAGAGAATTTGTTGTATTTTTTGTGTGAATTCGATGGCAGAAATATTATTTACTTGCCATTGATTTTTCGCTAATGACTTCGAACACAAAGGAAAAGCCAGGGAATTAGCTCTGACTGTACTTGGCGCACGCATCGCATCCCATCGCTCAGCGTAATCCAGATAAAATTCCCGAATCTCCCTCGCATATGGGTTCCCTGTTTCCCGGGACAGCTGTCCCTAATATGAAGAGAGAGGTGTCACCCTCCCTCACGATTCCGCGTCTCGTGTTGCGTGTTTTGTGCGTGGAAAGCCATCAATTAAAATTGGGAAAAAGGGAATGCAGCATTTCCCAGCATTTCCACCCTCCGTGTATCAATTTCCGTCTTCCGCTTTGAACTGTTTGTAATAAATTCTCCCAATAGGAATTTCAGGAATAAGACTCCCCCAAAAATTAGGGATTCCTTACAAATTTTCAATTTAAAAAAAATCCTCCAATTATTAATGCAGTTTTCCAATGAACTTTTGCCATCATCCTTGACGAAGATTGATTTTTCAAGCTTCGCTCGCTCCGGCACTTGGAGTGTATACATTTTCTTTAGCAACTCAACAAAATTTTCAATGCCTGAAAAATCTCTGACGGGGTGGGGGGTTTTAGGGGGTGGGGAGTGAAGGAAAATTAGTTTTTAATTTGTAATTTTTCGCACACCGTCGTCAGGCTTCAACTTTGAAGTTGCTTTTTTGATTTCTAATAGCCGTTTCTCTTTGAACTGCTCTGGCTTTGGCACTGGCGCGAGAAAGTGTGAAAATCGGCGAAGGAAAACTCTGCTCAAGTTTTCCAGTTCAATTAGCCGCCACGGATCGCCGATCGCACAAGTCCATAACAATTTCCGGCCATCGTTCGATGGGCAATCCGAGGCATTCATGTTCGCAGCAGATATCACGAAAGTGTCCTAGGATTGGTTGCCTTTCCTGCCTGGGCCACTGAACAACACCTGGCTTTCCCGATATGAAGATCGGCAATTTTCCTCACTTTTCCCTGTGATTGACTGTCTGGAAATGGCAGTGTCTACTCCAATTTTGTTGTTTTGCGAGAGGAGAGTTGTGTGGCAGAGGGAATCGATGTCAAGCGCCTTGCAACTCCACCGACTTTGGGTGCCGCCAAACAGTCTGCATCCACCTCTTGTGGGACAGCTGTTGGATGATTTGCATTCCAGTGTGTTTGATGTAAATGTAAATGTAAATATGTGATCAGGCCGACGACAAACAAATGTACTCGGTACACAGAGCAAGCCCAGAAATACTTTAAGCGAGTAAAAGGAAAGCTAAAGGGCAAGTCGCACACTGGATACCCTTTGGAGGTATAGCAAACAAGCTGCTAAATGAACTCAGGAAAGGATGGTGGCATTTAGGAATATATTATATATAATTAAGGCATACTTTTTCTAATATTTCGGGGTGCAAGAGTGGGAAAACCAAAGAAAAGTTCGTTTATAGCCTTTAATTAATGGGCGGTCTTTATGGCGCGACCTGCGACCCGCATATATTGCCTGCTACTGTGCTCATCCGTTCGCAGGGCTAATGACCCACCAAATCCCAAATATCGGAACCCGAGGCGCATGTCTGGCATACTTAAGTAGAGTCCCATTGAGGCGCTACCTGTTAATAGGGTCGGAGGAAGAAGGGTTTAATCTCTTCTGAGTGAGGGTTCTTTGCCATTCATGTTAATTGCCCAACAAAGCCTGATTTGATTTAAAGAAAACGCAGAGAAATGATAATTATCAAAACTAAACAAGAAATGATTGCCGAGGGGAAACCATTAAAGCAGGAAAATTGTCATGGGAAAATGAAAAGATAAAGAGAGGTGGGAAAAAGTTGTGAGAATAGAAAGGTGTACAAAGAGAAATGTTTCAAACATTTTATGCATACTCAACACAAATTGTTGGCAATTATAAAAAGGGCATTTACAATTGTGGATCTTCTGAAGAATTAAAATTACTGGTTTTAATAAGTTTCTAATTTCAAAAAGTTTTTAAATAAATTGGAATTAAACATAACATAAGCTTTTCTCATTTCCTGTAAATGTTTTTAAGGGCATCCACTTATTTCTTGTACACATAATTACATAAATGGCTTTCAAACTTCTCTTATTGAGCAAATTACCGGCTGCCTTTCCGAATGCTTACCCTATCGTTGCACCTTTCGTCCTTGCTAATTGGAGCTGCACCTTTGGCAACATGTTGCAGTGGCAGCTGCCACGCGACCAGCAAGCTGCAACCGTCCTTGTGCCTGGCTGACACTCAATAAACAGCCATTATAGCCGCCCTTTGTCTACTTTTTGTTGAACGGACTGCTGCGCGAGGAGTGGCACCTTAAAGGGCAAAGAATGCGCTGCAATCATTAATCAGCTGGAACTAATATTGTGGCAGCTGCTAGATGGAGCTCGTTCGGCTTCTACTACTAATTGCAGTTGACAAACACTGAACCCATTCAACGAGCATCAAACTCTGCCTCCACATGCTGCAGATCCACTCCAGAATGATTCCTGGAAAGGCCAAGTCCCCGGCTCTTATCTCGGACATCCATTTAGTGCTTCAGTTTCCACAGAAGGCGCTCCCCCAAGTTCTTGAAAATGTAATTATCATCGTGCCTCCTATATGCCTTCTCGCGAGGTAGATAAATTTGGATCAAATCCGATATGATCTCTAGGGTGGACCCAGCCAGGCATAGTTTTCATTTAAAAGAAATTTATGAACTTCCACTGCCGTCACTTCATCACTTGATTTACAGAGTCGGCACCCGCAACTCCTACTCAAGTGTGGGATTTGTGCCTATCTCAGGCCATATCTTGAGACATCCATCAATATGTCCGGACGGTATTAATCGCATAGAAAGCATCTCGGCCACTTCCACTTTCAAGACAAACAGGAAAATTTGCATACGATCCAAGCACAAGCCAGGAGACTCAGTTCATTCAAAACCCAAAAGGAAAATGTCTAGAAATCTAATCAAAACGATAGCCCCTTGAAAATCGGATTCGTCTGTCTCTCTATCTCTGGTACACAAATCACGTCAGCAGACAATTTATCAGCGAGCTGACTGACTGAATGCTTAAAGCTAATGAAATGCAATTGGAAATTTATTGGTCTGCATGCTGATAAGGCTCAGCTCGAACCGAATTTCGGTCTGGAACTGGAGAAGTGGAGAACTGGAGTTCCACTTGGCTTGTCCGTAATTACAATTGCCAGTCGCCAGGCTTTGGGGAGCTGCTCCCTGTTCACATCTGGGTCCACATCCACATGACGGACACCAACAAAGGGGGGCATCTGAAATTATTGTGTAGCCACAAAACAATGACGACAACATCGCATCAGTCTGTCAGACAGTCGACGGTCGACAGTCGTGTGCATGTTGCATGCAACATTCGCCGCCCTTCTCCCTTGTTGATTATGCTGATGACTTTTTGGGTCCCCCTTCATACCCCCTTTCCATTTACTAATAATAATAATGAAAAAGTTTTTCTCTCTTGTACACTTTTTTGGGTAACAGCTTGGGGTTAAGGGGTCGGATTTGTTTATGCCTGCCTAAAATGGACACTAAGGAGGCAGCAAAACCAATTCATAGGCCAAAGATTAATCTTAAAATGAGACTTGAAGCCAATTTACTTAATTCTCATAATATTAAATATAGAAAATCTTATCTTTTTGAGCAATATTTTATCTTTAGTCCTATAATTCACTATATAAACAAACACATGTGACGCCTTCTCTGGCGCGAGATTAAGTAGACATTATCTCCGCATTGGCGTCATCATTGAGTTTGCTTAGTAATCGTCTTAGGCACGCATTTTCCAGCTAAACATCTCAATTGAATGTATTTCTGGTTCTGCCACTCATCGAATTGACCTTCATTATGCAACGGGTGGCCCTGCATCTATGCATCTTTATTGCAAGCTCAAATGCATTTGCCGCATCTCGCGCCTCAAGGAACTCTTAATGGAATGCATTAGGGCTATACACATACACAATATATGATATATACATTAGCCTCTCTGACGCAAAAACTCATTTCCCCACTCGAACGAACAAACGATCCTCTCGAGTTACGTGGTTGTTATGGTGAGGCGATGTTGCACAGCCCCACAGACTGTGTGGCAGTAGACAAAGAAACAGAAACTTAAATTAGCCCCAATTGTTTATAATTGTGCAAAAGTGCTTAAGCCGTTGTCAAGTGCGTCGGGGGAGGAAGTGGAGAATGGCCAGCGATCGTCTGGGTCCGGTCACTCTTTACACTTTTGATGATGGGGAAACTTGAGACTCACAAAACCAGTTTTAGAGGAAAAGCCACCCGCACTAGACGGCATAAAAGGAAATATTTCAAATATATTATTAATAACAGAGGCATAGTGGCACTTTAGGAAAGAAACAACCCTCTTACTAGACAAGTCTCTCCATTAAATAAAGACTCTATATAAATCTAGCTTGTAGAGCTCTCAAAACTTTAAATTCCAGAAGGACTGCTGTAGCCTTCATCATTGAACTAAAAATAAGCCTCCATCTCCCTTGTTTTCTCACTTCAGGTTTTCGACAACGTTTTTTAGTCAAAAATAAAATACAAAATACGTTTAGGTTTTTTTTTTAGATCCCTGCCGCTCCCCTACTCAACACCAAGACAGTTTCTGTATTCGTTTTTGCATAAATACATAAATTTTATAATTTTACGATCGGAGCTCAGACCCGGCGATAACCGTTCGTTGATAAGCCCGAGTTAAGCCGAATTTCGGTGAAACAACTTTTGGCAATTCAGGCGCCGCCGCTGTCAACGGAAATATTTCTTCAAATGCTTATTTCTATAAATTTGAAATACGATCCATAAAAACTCATTAATAGCATAAGCATGAGTTTTTGTTTTGTTTTTTGCTTTGAAAACATTTACGATTTTTTATAGCGTCACGTTTTTTGTTACTCAAGCACACCCCAAATGATCTAATGAGGTGACTTCTTGATCAGCCAAGTGGAGGAGTTCCATAAAAGAGCTCGGAACTGAAAGGTTTTCAAGTTTTCGACCCGTCAAAACTGCCGCCCAAACATAACCAAGCGAGCCACTTAGATATGCAGTTGACAGCCACAGAAGTCAGCTTTGTTTTGGCTTTTTGCTCAACCAGTTTTTGCCATTGAACGTTCTGAATATTTTGGATGCTTTGAGCCTGACACAATTAGCTGGCGGGTTTTTTGCCCGGCAAATTGCGTAGCTGGAAATAATCGATCAATGAAGTCCGGTGATCCCAAAGTCAGAGGCAGAGCCAAAGCCAGAGCTCCAATGTCAGCAGCATCATCATTAAAAATAGTCACCCCTTGGAGCTGCTTTGCTGAACATGTGTTGAAGCCAGGGGGTATTCACGCTTTAATCGTCAACATTTTATTTATTTCGCTAATAGTTCGTTCCATTTCCGAAATACATTAATCAAATACTCGTCCCAGTCTGCTGTTTTTTAATGTTTTCTGTAGGTACTCACACTCGAGGCAATTTCCTTTTGCGATTTTAATGGCTGATAAGAAAGCATCGGCAGCCTCGCTGTCTAGACTTGGCAGTTGGGCTGCCCACAGGAAAGGCAGAAAGACTCTCTCGAATCAAGAGTCTCGGTCTCGGTCTCGGTCTCAACTGGCGATAAGTCTGAATGCCTGCCTGCCTGCCTTCCAGGCCATGCTTTGCATTTCGGCGAAAGTTGTCAATGCTGTCAGAGGTGCGTTATAGATAGGAAAAATATAGGAAAAAAAACGCCTGCGCACCAGGAATCAGGCTCCAGCTCCGGCACAGTCAGCCTGAACCCCTGCCATTTAGCAGCCAGACGTAAAGTTCAATTCAGATATATATTTTTAGCATAACAATAGATACGAAGCGAACTATTAAATGCCAATGCAAGCTGCAATTGCATAAATTTCAGTAGACAATGGCGAGGCTCGAAAAAATGCAAACAATTAGACGCCCACATGACCCACAAAAGTCACATTTCAAAACTTGCAAAGCCAAAAAATAAAAATGCGATGCCCTGTGGGGGCTGAAAGTTATTGAATTTTTGACGAAATTTGATTTATATTCGCTTGATTCGAATTAATTTGCACGAATCGTGTTCGAGTTGATTGAAATTGTTTGTCTCTCCTCTCAGAGTTTAAAAGCTGTGATAGGTTCTGCAAAAAACTTTAGCCGGAGGGTAACTTAGTTTGAGGACTTTTTATATTTTGGCTTAACGCCGGCCTGGTAGCATGTGCCTTTGAGTGGCTTATCAAAACGTAGATGGTGATTCATATTTTCCTATAAAGACTTATATAGAGAGTAGATTAATTTATTCTTGGAAAACATTGTGGAAATATGTCTTCCTTTGAAGAAAAGATCTTTGTGAAGATCTTAACTAAGGAGGCAGTTGGAAAAATTAGTTTATATTCTACTAAAGTTGATGAATTTAATGAACGTTTGTTGTCAACTTTTCACCCTATAATTTATGTTATTATTAAGACCTCAAGATAGATTGAAAACTCCTCCTGAAATTCCTAATTTTCCTCACTCCATTAATCTTTCGTAACTATCATTCCAACCACTCTGATTGCTGAAGAACGTTAATTTTCGCTGAATTACTTCATCCACATTGAGCAATTTCAAAATGATATACATTCTCGGGCATCGGTACTTCAAGTCCACAATTAAAGTTGCTGTTTATTAGAAGCTCCGGGCAGACTCAGAGCGCCGGAGAGGGATGGGTGTGAGCCAAGAGCCGCACACCATGAACTGCAATCAAAACAATTACAGCCAATTCACACCGCGCTAAAAACAACTGTCCAGAGCAGTCACAGTTTCCACTCCTCAGCTCCCCCCCCCCCTCAACCCGGTCGCTGGTCACTTCCCAGTCAGAGTCACAGTCACAGCTGCGGGCAAAGCTCAGTAGTACAGAAAATCAACAGCAATAAAGTAGAAACATCGAAACGTCGTTCGTATATGTTGATGACATTAGAAAATCGTTGTTTATTGCAATTCCTTGTTATTATTGTTGGTGTGGTTAGCCGACTGGCCAGTGAGCCAGCAGTCTTTGTTACAAGGAACCAGAACTCCTTCGGCTCTGGCGCTCCAAGTGTCAACGAACCGAGGCGACGAGGCAGCCAGTTGACAGCCAGGAAAAGCCACAGTGACAGAAACATTCGATTCGGAGAGACTGCCAGTCGGAATGGGTCTTGGGTCTGGGCTTGGGACATGCTTGTACATAGCTATGCCTCGAGTGCCGGTTTGTGTTGCTCCAATGTGTCAGGCAGATGTTAGAATAATGCGAAATATGGCATGACAGTTGCTCGATCGAAGAAATTAGCATAACCAACATAGGTTTACTATGCTTTCTTAGTATAAAAACCATGCTCATTCTTAATTATTTATTATAAATATATTTAAATTTTAAATGGTTTTTAAGAGGTCACAAAAATCGTATTCAAACCAATAGGAATTTAGGTTACATTAAATACAACTTTCCATTTCCTTTGGCCCTTCATTTTCAACCCACGACGAGCTGCTCCAAGGGCATTTAGTTGTCTATTTATTGATTTTTCTTCTTCTCGCAACGTGCGTCACATGAATTAGATGCTAATTAAGCGTTAAACACAAATCTTGCCCCTAGAAACAAACCAGGTTTGAGGGCCAAACTCGAATAAGCCTCCCACTGTGACGAAGGGGGAAATGGAAGTAGGAGTTGGAGTTAAGGGAGTGACCGAGTTCGTTGAACGGACCGCTTCAATTTATGAATCCCGGGCTTCAATTAAAAATGATTGATACAGTTTTATATCTCAAGTCCTCAAGGGGCTCTAGCAATGAACAATTAAGTGCGCGTGGTTGATTATAAATGAAAAACCTCCATTTGAATGCCGCAGCAATTAATCAATGTTTGAAGTGAACACACACACACTCATACACACCAGTTGGAATGACATGAAAACGGATAAACTTTAAGAAAAACCAAGGGTCCAACACTTGAGACCATGTCCACAGCCAGTGCCGGCAGTCGGCCGCCTCCCTCGCCGATTTCAGTGCCCATCTACGATGGCTATGCCACAATTCGAGCTCGTGGCCTGACCCGATCTCGCTCCATTAGGGCGGCTGCTGCAGAGACTGAGGCAGCAGCTGGCCCCCAGCCAGCTCCGATTCTCCAGAAGAATCCCAGACGGCAGAGAACAGTTTCTTTGAGGAGCAACTACAGCCTGCCCGGCGGCCAGCCAGAGGAGATCTATGCCAGAGCTAAGCCTGTGCGAACGCCCACCATTGGCGACCTGGAACCCATCTATACCAATCCTTCAGGCTTTCGCCCGCTCTCGGATGCCTCCAGCTCCTCCGGAGGCGGCAGCATGCCCTGCGATTACCAGAATGTTAAGAAGAACTCACGGTTCTCCTTGGACTCCCTGCAAAGCAGTGCCACCCCGAAGACCCCCGACTACAATACCGCCGGCGAGGAGGAGCCCATTTTCCTGTACACCGCACCAGACAGTCCCAAACGGAGGTTGGATAGTGGAATTCGCGGCTCCTACGATAGCTCGGAACGTGGCTGCTACTCTCCAGCGCCACGGATGAGTTTCGATATGCAAGAGCGGGATTCTCCACGCCTGAGACCGCCGACCTTGCGTCACAACTCCGTCGGTCCCACAGTTAATCGTCGGCCACTGACCTTGTCCCTGAGCGAGGCGCCCCGCTCGCCCACAGGGCTGCCGCCGCCAGCTCCAGTCCGGCGGGAGAGTCTGTACGCCAAGCCAAAGATATATGCAACGCCCACACGGCCGCCGACCAGCACACGCCTCAATCTGTACGAGCTGCCCATTGTGCCCCAGCGGAGCAGCAGTGCCGAGCTCCTGGAGCGGTCCTTTACCAGCCAGAGTCTGGCCACCATTGACCAGGACGAAATGTTGGTGATGCCCAGTGCCATGCCCATGCTGCCCAATGCCGTTGACAGGCGCTATCACACCCTGGGCCACATGAGGGTCAAGAGCATGGGCGCTGGTCTGCATCGCAGCCTGGACGTGCCAATGGGTTCCATGCTGGACATGGCCACTGGTGGTGGCAGCGGCGGCGGTGGACATTGGCGATACAAAGGAGGCAACAAGTCAGCTGGCAATATATACGCCTCCGCGGAGGCAGCGGTCAGCGATCTCAACCGAATGGCTCCGGAATACATGGATCCGCTGGACTTTAAGATTGGATGCCAGACCACGTTGCGAAGCAAGCCACTGATTCCGTGGTACGAACTGGCCATTCGAAGGGATTTCAAGAGGCAATCCTGCCCGCCGATGAGTGGATCCACTGTGACAGTGGATGGAGTCGTCTATGCGCCGTCACTGACCTTGGCCACGTCGCCGCAAGAGGAACTTGAACAGGTGAAGTAACATTATGATGTGTGAAGAGGTTTAAATAGTAGTTTTAAAAGGATTTAATTTATAATTTAAATGTTTTCCCAGAGGAGTTCCAGTTAGCATTCCATTTGGTATCCAATGTAGCCTCTCTGGTCCACTTCTGATGGCTTGTCTTGCCATGTCAAGCTGTACAAATACTACTGTTCCAAGTTGTATCTTCCTTTGTCTGTTATTAAATTCATGTCATGCTTGTTTTGCTCCTCCCAGTGATGTCTTCACCTGGCATTCCGCATCCGGCTTTGGGCATTGCACATGCAGCTCATCCCAGTATGGCCAGGCTATGCTGGTCCAGGCTGTGGACCAGAACTTGACCAAAGATTCCTACTCAAGAATCGAATTTCGCAGAGACGAGGCCAGCAAGAGCCAGCAAGCGAGTTCCATTCAGCTGTCAGTCGCCGTTAGATGCGCTCTGCGCTGATTGATTCAATCAAAGTTGCATGAGAGGCCATTCTGCATTTGTCTTTGCAGAGGCCTTTGGGCTTAAGGCAGCTGCCTGGCATATTAAGTAAAGTTGAGACTCTCCCATGGATAGCAGTTTTGGCAGCACTGGATCTCAGCCATGGCAGGCCCAGCTCCACTGCGAGCCACATCTGTTGTTGCTGATGACCAAAAGCGATGACCTGATTTCGCAGAACATGCAATTGATATGTCTGCCAAAGAAAAATGGAGTCTTCCCGGCCAATGGGATGCCCTAGAGACGGAGATTAATAGGCAATGGTATATCAGATAAATCATTGATAGGGTTTCCGACACCCACGCTCAAGAGAAATGAGCTTGTTTTATGTTTCTTCTTAGCATCTCAGAGGTTTCTTCGAGATCTTATTTAAAATAGCATTATTTTGTTGGCAATTTTTGAGAGGTTTTTAATTATAATATTGGAATTAATCTACTTAATTTTTACTTTAACTTAAATATCCAAAACGAATTCAATATCCCACACACCCATTCATATCGATCCACAATTTTAAGCGGACCACAAAAAACTCTATCGCTTTAGACATGAAAACCAAGAGACTTCGTCGCCAATTGCGGGTCCAATCAATGTCAACTTTCAAAACAAATAAAGTTGCCATTATGCCGTGCACTGAGTACGTTTGTTTTTCTTCATTTTTTCGTTTTTGTTTTTTTTTTATTTTGCTCATTTTTAATACGCGCGCGAGCGTTTTTTAAAGCGGTTTTAAAGTTTATACCCCAGCGGCAATGGCGGGTTTTTTTAAGGCGTTTTCCATGTTCATTTCATGTTTATTTATGAGCAGCTCTAACAGCTGCCACAGGCCTCAATGGCAGTGGGTAACCTGAGCCGGCCAAGAAGTCAACTGTGGAAAGTGAAATTGTCAGATGGCGTGTGAACAAGCGACAGTTTCAGCAGCACTGGCCAGGAGGAGGTGATATCAGAATTTTGATTGGGGAGTCAAATGGACGACAGGGTTGAGTGTCAGCCTTAATTGATTTAACTCGATTTATTCGTTATGCTTTTATTATTTGCTGGACATTTACATATTCGGCAATTGTCACCTATATGTATGGTAATTATGTCACTGAACTAGACTGTGACATGATTAATGGACATTTGATTGCTTGAATGGGAATGGGTATTCGTTTAATTTGATTAATGTAAATTTAAGAGTTAATTTTATGGCCTCATAAAGTGATTTCAATTGACAATTAATTCCATTACCTGACAGGGAAATATTTTATGAATTAAAGCATCATTAAAGAGTGCTTCAAGGGTTAACTCCCACTCTGTGGTAGCGTTTTCTTAACCAGTTCAGGCCTTTTTATGCTTGTGCCACTTTTGAAGCACTGAGCCATGCATAATTAATAAATCTTTCGACTGACAAAACGCCAACAAATTGGCAACTTTGGCTCGGCCTTAAATAACTTGTTGTTTTTATCTAGCGGCGATCGCTTATTAAAACATTTGCTCTGTGATAAACGAGATGGCAACTGGCGATTGGCCGAATGCACATGAAATATCTCAATATCTTGCAGATAATAATTGCAGCCGCTGCGGCTTCGAGCCAACAAAGAAACTGGTTGACTGACTGACTGCCTGACTTGGTGAGTGAGCGAGCGTCCATCTAGTCTGTTGGTTTTTCACAGTGGCCTCAACAGTTTCCCCACAAGATTCGCCGCTTCGTTCAATTTGTAATTAAATTATATATACTCGTATTTATTCCTCTTTTTTTCAACTATGTAAGACAGCAAGTTATTCCAAGCTGGGCACGTGTTTTGGACTCTTAGTTTGTACATTTACTGTGTACTTTTTTGCTGCTTTCCGACCTGTCACAGGTGGCTGAGGCTCGAAACCAGTTCTGTGCGAGTAGTTCCTCAGCAGGGTTCCCAAAAGACCAACAGCCGAAACCTCCATGGAGAAAAAAGAACACAAAAACTTGTTTTCGACCGCAAGAAGAGCTGGAAAGAAGGTAACCACGGTGACGGAGGAGACTCAGACCCCAAGACGTGACGTGACCATGATGAAGCTGTTCAGGAAAAGGACGAGTCGCTGTCGGTGTTGGCTGCGTCCCCCCCTGCCCCCCCAATTGCCACACAGAGACGTAGTGGCCCTTCTCCCCAAGGAAATCAGCGCAACTGGCGGAGTAAACTCAATTCCGACTTGAGCCCAGAATCAAAACAAACAACAATGGTCAACACAGAATCGAGCTGTGGAAACCAGAAACCTGAGTTTGAGTTTGAGTCTGGGACTGGGTCTTGGTCTTCGATTCTCTTGTTTGATAAGCAAAGCAACTAAGAGGGGAAAGGTAAACAAATTCAAAAACTTTTAGCTGTCATGTTGATTTGAATGCTTCGCACAAATATTATGTTATCACAGTCACCGCGCGCTGCATCTTTGTTGTCTCTGAACGTTGAACGTGCCCCTTGCGGCTTCCGGTCTTGAAATTAAAGAAATCAATAAAACACGAAAAGTAAATCAAGGAAAAATAAAGGGGAACGAAGGGCACTTGAATGGGCCATTGATAGTGTTTGCTGTGGCAAGTCATTGTTGTGATTGTCCAGGGAAAATGCGTTCTTGATTAAGGGATTAACTGAAGAGGGCCAAGAACATCAACACAAAGAAGTTATTAAATTATGGGATTATTTAGAAAATTATAAAGGTCTCTGTTTTATAAAGAATATTTTAATTAAATGTTGCCTCTTCATTAAGACTGAATAAGTGTATGAATCTAGCCCAATAAATCTTTTAAAATTATTTCTAATCTTTCCCCTCAAAATCCAAATCTCCAACTAATTTTCAAATATTTTTTTTTCTTTTCATTGCAGGTAAGTTTTCATACTGCAAACACCTTAAACCGGGGTACTGGCGTTGCGGATTAGCCAAATGGCAAACTTATCTGGGTAACAGTATATATATAGCTTTAGATAACCGCAGAGCGGGAGCGAATCGGCAATTTTACAAATAATGGAGCCAGCAAATCTTGATCTTTCACCAGCCACTGGGACAGAGGCTTCCATTCTGGAAGCGAACAGAGTTGCATTCGCGGCGGATCAAAGACGATTCAGCTGGCCTGCGCGGATAACTCCGTGGGATGGCTTGCCCTTCTCTTTCGGTTCGCTTCGGCTGTCCAAGATGCTTAATGATGATTTGCTATTTCTCCGCACTCGCGGTTGAGAGTCACTTTTGCCCCGCATCCTGATGCCCATGTCCCTGTCTTTTCAGCTCTTCGGCACTTCGATGTGTGAGTTTGTTTGCGCCACAAACAATCAAAAAGGATTAGTTTGTTAATCATTTTATTAAGGGGCAGGTCCCAAGATTCGATTGTGCTTGAAATGAAAAAAGAAGCAGCGGATGAGAAATCGAATCAAGATACCAAACTGACGGAGGTATCTGGAATCTCAGGCAAAGGAAATGAGTTGTGATTAAGGAACACAAAAGTTGCCTTAATTTGAATCGAGTTGCGAGTTGCTTCTTCCAAAATCTATATATATTTTTTATTAAGCACACGCTATCTTATCTCTTCTATCCCTGATATAACCAGGCAGTCTTTTCTAATCTTAATCAGCTATCAAGCTGGCACTTGGGGGACTTCAGGCAGGAAAAAGTCACATAGGTTACAGCCATCAACTTCCAATCTTCATTAATTTTGCACTATCGCAAAAAGTCCATCAAGTTGGCAGAAAAATTTGTCCATAATTCAGCGAGGTCAAAGCCATCAGACCCGGCTGAAGCTTCCGAAGAAATGGAATCCCCCCGCTTTAACTGACACCTGACCTTGGACAGCCTTCGTCAATTAGTCATTATCAAAAGGGAGGGTGGGGAGGAGGCTAGTTCGGAGAATGCCATCTTGGGAAACTTTCACTCTCGAAGGCGCGGGGAAAATCATGCATCTCACATAAAATATTCCAATGCAAATTGAGCAAACTCCTGCCGAGGCTGCATTATAAATCAGTAGACGATGTGACAACTGCTACAGTTGGATTCTGTTATGTAAATTCAACAAATGTCAAGTGCTACAGTTCCTGATGCTGCTGCTGCTGTTTCGGGGGCATAAATCACTGGAAAGGTCAAAGGGCACACGCCTACAGCATGTTGCTGACACCAACACACACACACACACATGTTCGCCCGATGCTGCAACAATTGTCAAGTGGGGGCAGCAGCAGTCGTCGCTGTCATTGCTGTTGCAGCATGATTTATGCACGACAGCAACACCAGCCAGCATTTTGGGTTGTCCACCGAATTTATTGAATTTATCGCTGGCCAGGCGACCCATTTACGTTAGTTAATCGAAGGCCGCTTGCCTTATCAAGTGGTAGACACTATCAGTGCTTATCAGCAACTAGCAATTCCATTGTTTAAATGTTATTTTTATATTATACATAAAATGGGGTTCGAACGGTAGAACTTCTTTGGGCTGCCATTGAACTTGAACTTTGTTTTGTGTCTGCAAAATTGGCCAGCGCGAAATTCAGCAATGCATCACTGGCAACAGCAGCAGTCAAATTAAAGTTGGCCTGGCTTGTTTTTCCCCCGGTTTCCACTGGTTTCCGACCCTTTTTCCCGCGCCCCCTTTTGGCTGCGTGTCGCTCGCAGCTGATGCATAACCGTCTTACGCTTCGGTGCCTCCAATGTGCAAATGAACTGCAAAAACAGCAGCAACATCAGAAACAGCAGCAAGGCTCCCCCTCTCCAGCTGGCCAAAAGAGCCACTATTACAGTTTGCGAATCACTGTTCGCAGGGGGGACTGCAAGAGGGTCGTTTCCTTTTTGATGTCCCCTTGTGTTGCACGTCATTTTCCCTCTTGATTTGGCAAACTTTTTCACATTGGCGTATCGTTAATGTTGACTTTCTGTTAGAAGCTAAAAGTCCTTTGGCTGGCTGTTAATTACTTTCTTTATTGGGGCAAGGCTTTCCCTAAAGAAGGGTCTGGAGTCCAGCTAGAGAATTCAACTTCAATCAATTTATTTATAAATTTATGGAATTAAATATCCAGCGCCACATTGAGCCTCGTTTAATGCCATAAAACTAACATTAGCATTGGCATGCAGCTAGTCAATTTACTGGACATAGAAGTGACCTCATCGAAGTTATTAGCTACCGGGAAAACACACCCATGAATTAAGTTGAAAACAAATAGGGGCAAAAAAATGATTATACGCCATCATTACTGGTCCCACTCGATTCTCCACTTGCTCTTGGATAAACATCTAGCACGTTTCGCTATTTAATTTGCCTCTCATTAAGGCAGCTTGCGATGGCATGCCTTTGAGATGAAAATCCGTCATCGGTTTGTAGAATTCTATATACTTTTCAGCTTCATTATTCTAGTCTGCCTCTGCGAATAATTACTTGCCTCTCTTTTTATGATCTAAAACCAGAAAATGGCTCGATAATGCGTTTTAATTGCCGGGGTTTGTGGTAGAACTTATCCTGACTCCTCCTCCTCGAGTGTCACGTTACTCATACGCACTGTAATCAATTTTAATGCCTGCCCGCTTACGTGAGCTGGCAGACAAACGAATCGGATTCGATGCAGAGCCCTTCCCCGGATGCGAAAATATGGAGAAAGTTGAAAGGGTTAACACCACCACAGAGAAGTCTGGGGGTTGTACGTGGAGTTTAAAGAGATTCCCTGTGGGTTCTCAGTGTGTGGGTTCACCGCTTGTTGTGATCACGTTTGCAAATTCATAATTTAATTAGTCTGCTGTAGTTAAAATTCCCGGCATGTAGCCCAATTGGATGATGATAAAAATGGTAAATTACTTGGGGAAGCTTTTTAACGACCAGCAAACGGAAAGGGACGTTGAAGCTTGAGCTTCTTCTGCTGCTGCTGCTGCTGCTTGGGCAATTACATCTTCCGCTCTGAGTCATCAACTTTATCAGCTAATGTTGCACTTAGCCATGTTTACTTTGATTTGTGGACTTGCCTCATGTTTTGACAATCATCTTTATGGCTTATTGCACTTTCTAGATGCTTATATCATAAGAATTTATCATCTTGAACAGCTCTTTCTATGAAATTCGAGTTATTCTACTATTTTCTCCAAGTGCACTTGTGCCCAAGCCAGGGCCAACTTTTAAAAAAGTTCCTTAAGCCCGGCTCAGAGCCCGTTGTGTGTCCGTGACTCATGTGGCCATCGCAAGTGGCGAGTGCAACGCCTTGCATGCCAAGCAGCACCTTCGCCTTGAAATGCGCAGCACGAACGAGATGTGCCCAAACGGACGGGACAGCACTATGTGGGGAAGATGATGAACTGCACAGCACAGACCTGGCCTAACCCCCTCTCTTTTCTCTCTCTTTTTTTATCTCGTTACAGGCCCATGTGGTCACTGCCTTCGAGCAGTCGCTGTCGAACATGACCAACCGGCTGCAGCAGCTGACGGCAACGGCGGAGCGCAAGGATGGCGAACTGACGGACATGCGCCAGACCATTGAGCTGCTACGCAAGCAGTCAATCCAGGCGGGGCTGACCACGGCGCACATGCAAAGCATGGGCGTGCAGACGCAGGGTCACAGCCAGAACCAGAGCCAGGGTCAGGGCCAAGCCGGAGACCAGAAACCGCCGCCATCGGGTGCACATCGCCCCAGCAATGGCAACGGCAGCGGGGCTGTGGGCCTGGGAATGCAACGCCAGCACAGCACGGACTCCATGTGCTCGCTGAACTCCATTAGCTCGGGTTGTTCCGCTGCCCAGGACAAGAACAAGGCCAACAAGAAGAAAGGCTGGCTGAGAAGCAGCTTCACCAAGGCCTTTTCCCGCAACGCCAAGATCTCGAAGACCAGCCGTCATGTGGGCCATCACCATCAGCATCAGCACAACCACAGCCAACAGGATCCGGCTACGGGAAAGCTTCCCTTGCCCAATGGTCATGGAGAACTGTTGGGCCTGGCCTCTCTGGCCACCCAGCCGGCACCTCCTCTGCCGAAGAGCAGCCAAAGCAGTCCCGCCAAGACACTCACCCTCATAGACAACGCCAAACCCATTGATGCCATCGAGCAGGAGGATCAGCAAGTGGTCGAGGACCTCAAGAAGCAGCTGCGCGAAAAGGATCTTGTCCTCACCGATATCCGTCTGGAGGCCTTGAGCTCGGCCTCCCAGCTGGAGAGTCTGAAGGAAATGATGAACAAGATGCGGGCGGAAATGATGTCCCTGAAGCAGAACAACGAGCGCCTCCAGAAGCTGGTGACAACGAGATCCCTGGCCGGCTCAGAGGCGAGCTTGGGCCAGGCCATTAGTCCGAATGGATCGGTGGCCGGCAGCTCTGAGGTGTCTCGTCGCTACTCCCTGGCTGATAGCACCAATCGCCCTCCAATGGAGCTGCCAGCTCGTCTCAGCGAGGAACTGGAGCTGGAGGAGGACTGCTTGCCGCCGGCCCCAGCACCAGAGCCGCCACCACCGCCGGCTCCCAATGGCGCCAGCGTGGCCCCCCTGAGTCCCAGCACCCACATCGACCTCACCCCGCCTCCACCCGCATTGGAGGCAGCCCCGCTAGCCAGTCCAGTGCACATGCCCAGTGCCACGGAGGAGCTGACCGATGTGTGCGATGGCAAGAAGATCGCCATTGCCTGCTACCTCGGCCAGCCGGATGCGTTTGCAAAGTACTGTGAAGAGCTGCAGGAACTGGATGGTTTCTACGCCAACGGCCACGAGGCAGATGCACATTCCCAGGGGGAACGCAAGGCAAACTTTGCAGCCGCCAGCTGTAATGAGTTCGTCATTGCCTGCACCTACATCTCCGGCAAGACGACGTGGCAGAACCTGGACTACGTGGTGCGCAAGACCTTCAAAGACTATGTGGCACGCATCGACCCGGGCACCAATCTGGGCCTAAATACGGATTCGATCACCTCGTACCATTTGGGCGAGGCTAAGCGTGGCCCGGAGATGGGCTTCCCCGAACTGTTGCCCTGCGGCTACATCGTGGGCAGCGTGTGCACCCTGTACATCTGCCTGCAGGGCGTAGGCAGCCTGGCCTTCGACAGCTTAATCCCGCGTAGTATCGTGCACCGATACATCAGCCTGCTTACGGAGCACCGACGCCTGATTCTGTGCGGGCCAAGCGGCACCGGCAAGTCGTATCTGGCTCGCCGACTGGCCGAGTTTCTGGTGGCTCGAGCGGCACGCGGTAACCCTTCAGAGGCCATCGCCACGTTCAAGTAAGTTAAATCTGAATTTTAACATATTTTTACCTATTGCTTATTGTCTTCTCCTCTCCCCAGCGTTGACCACAAATCCTCGAAGGATCTTCGTCAATATCTGGGCCACATTGCCGAGCAGGCGGCCATAGCCAACGGAGCCTCGGAGCTTCCCTCTGTGATCATTCTGGACAACCTACATCACGCCTCGGCGCTTGGCGATGTCTTCTCTTGCCTGCTGAGTGCCGGTCCGGCGAACAAACTGCCCTGCATCATTGGCACCATGTCGCAGGCCACTTGCAACACCACAAATTTGCAGCTGCATCACAACTTCCGATGGGTACGTGGCTGGATTTTGTAGATTTTTAGAGACTTTTAATATAATTTATTCAACAATTGCTGTTTATTGCAGGTCCTTACAGCTAATCACATGGAGCCCGTTAAAGGTTTCCTGGGACGCTTCCTGCGACGTCGCCTCTTCCAGCTGGAGCTGCAAACGCAGCATGCCCAGCCTGAGCTGGCGGCCGTGCTGGCCTGGCTGCCCTCCGTGTGGCAGCACATCAACCGGTTCCTCGAGGTACACAGCTCCAGTGATGTGACCATTGGTCCACGACTCTTCCTCGCCTGTCCGCTAGATCTAAAGGACTCGCAAGTGTGGTTTACCGACATCTGGAACTACCACCTGTCGCCATACCTTGTGGAGGCAGTGCGCGAGGGTGTGCAGCTGTACGGACGCCGTGGAGGTGCCTGGAACGATCCCTCGGCGTTTATCAGGAACTCCTATCCCTGGCCCTATGGCCCGGACTCGGTGCCCCCATTGCGGCAGATCAATGCCGAGGATGTGGGCCTGGAGGGTGTGGCCCTGACCAATGGCGAGCAGCAGGATCCCTTGGTAAGGCTCTTGAGTTTCTTCCCATCGAAACATCCAACTAATATAAGTTTTTCATTCAAGCTCAACATGCTAATGCGCCTGCAGGAGGCGGCGAACTACTCGGAGGCTCAAGATCAGGAGTCGGACTGCGCCAGTCTGGACTCAAACGTGACGCCTGATAGTTCGGCGGGTGCCGAGTAAAGAGCCTCAAAAGACTAACCTCTTCGTACATGCCAAATTTAGAAGGACTAACTTTCGGAACGCACCGCGGCCCGCTCACCTTGCACTTCCCGGACCCACACAAATGGGATTTCTTGCACTACTTTCGCAGCCTCACTCAAAAGAAGTTTTAAGGGGTCTCCATTTGCACCACCATCGCCATTGCCAACCATCCCAGTTCATTGCTAAACCCTCCTACCGTAAAATAAATTGCACTTTTTAGCGCACTTGTTAAAAATGCAAATTGTCCAGGTTCCAAAACGTTAAACTGAAGCACTAACCACTTCCTGTTAATTAAACGGACCCGGCGTCGTTCCAGAAATACCCCAAAAACCGAGAGAAGAACCTAAACTAACATTAAATGTTATTCAGAAAAGATAAATTACACATTTTTGTATATAGAACAAAGGAAATACCCTATGCTTAAGTGTGAAGCTGTTCGGCGGCTTCGGTGACTTTTTATACCCTTTATCCTAATCAAGCCCCGGCAGATCCAATTGAGAATAACGTATAGTAACCTTTACATATTAAACTATTGTAAATGTAGCCGTAAGTTTTTGCTACTACCAATTTACAAGATGTATATTCGATGGAAAAAGCTTTCACTTTAGTTTAATTATTTGCGTAATCATCATTAAATATTGTTACAAACATATGTCGTATTTATAAACCCAATGAAGCAAGTACCATTTAAATATTTATTATGCCAAGCCGCGCTTAAACACAGGAATATGGGAACGTAAATACGTAATGCTCCCCAACCTTGATATAATAGCTAAATTAACACCCATCCCCATCAGAATATTAACAACTACATACACTACCAATGCGAGCAGTAAAACTATAGGATACGTTTTAACGAACGCGTGTCTCTGTCTAATTTAAATGTGTGCATTTATGGATTATGACATCAAATCAAAATAAATTAAATATCAAACTTAATTACGTCTTTTCTTGGGACTATTTTAATGGAAGTTATATAAATACATTTTAAACTGGGTTGTTTTTGATAGCGATTCAATATTATGGATATTTTACTTTTAAAAATAAAAGTATGTATATTTTAAAATAGTTAAAAAATTTGATATTATTTCTTTGTAATTTGTTTAAGATTTTAAAACGATTTAAAATAGATCTTGTAAAAATTACCAAAATATTTACATTTTGTCGTCTTCAAATCTTTGAATTTATTTTTTTATTTTTCAATTTAAAATGGCATAAAATAAGAACAAAAACATGTGCGTCAAAATAGCGTCGGTGAGTTAGCGTCGAAACGGAACGGTGGGAACATGGAACACGGAGACCTTTTTTATATTTTATTTATTTTGTAAATAAGTCACTAATTTTAAAAAAATAAACTTCCAGCATGTTGAGAATTAAATTTACTAATAGGTTTTCTTGAGTTTGGGAAGAGTTAAGAACCGCAAGTACCTTGAATGACCATTTGAAAAATCGAGGCTCCACCTTTTTGTGGATTGCTCCCCCTAATGAGGTCGTGCGCAAATGCACGGTAAGCCAGGTTTTGGAGCACTTATTCAAGTATTATCCCAGCAAGTTTCATTAAAATCCCCACTACAGTTTTTGAGAAAATTGCTCAACAGTGCTCAAACCTCTGGATGCGCTCCATACGAAAACGGGGAGCAAATATTAAAGTTCCAAGAGCTGTACTCTAAGAGATCGTGCGAATATGCACGGATTATGGGCATAGTGGGGATCGAATAGAGATCATTTGGTGAAGTTTTTAATAAAATCCTAAGGACAGATTTTAAGAAAATCGAATTACAGTTTGGCATTGAAAATTATGTTAAGGAGGGCGCGAGTTCCGGAGCTGGAACCGGTCGTGAACCAGTCAATCAACCCGCCAACGGACTCATGTTAAGAGTTCAAAATTCATTCAAACTACCTTTTAATTTGAGCTAAAAAAACCATTACTCTGCCAAAAAAGGCTTAAAATAAATTCGGCAACCTTTG